>JANATF010000028.1:12500-99047 GCA_029449245.1 Mortierella alpina | reverse complement strand
CTAACATAATTTGGCCGTTACTCTTGCTTACAGACGACAACTCTAGCTGATTACACCTTGGACAAGTCCCTTCAGGGCGCCAATCATGGGGATTCATCGTTTGACGATGCCGATGCCGAGTCCACATTCGTTGAAGAAGAGTCGGTCCAGGACCCACAAGACGCGCTAAAGCCATTACATGAGCTGCAAGCGGAGCTCTCGGCAAAAGCTAGAGCGAGAATTACTGAGGCTCTACGAGATTCGTTCTATTCTGACCCTTATATTCTCGATACGGCTCAAGATCTCGGTATCCCTGACGATGACATGATGAAGTTTGACAGCAAAAGGCGTCTGATATTTGTCCTGAAGGCTGGTTACTTTCTTGACTGGAAGGCTCGGTGTGATATTCTCTAGGGGTAAACTTACAATACTAAACTGGGGACTGAAGTCAACGAGAACAAGAGGGGGTTTTATTGTGGACAGGGATCTGGAGGACTTATATAGCTCCTCCAGACACCGGTCACGGGAACTCTTAATAATCGTAGAAGTAAAAAGGGAGGTGCGACTCAGGTACATACGTGCCTGAGCCCCACACCAGCATAAAACACCACAGACTCCCCCCTCGAGATGAAATCCAGGGTTGCAGTGCTGTGATGTGGCTAGAAACGGTAGCAATTCGTTTCTAAAGTGCCAGGATAAAGGAAAACCCATACAAAGTGATGGGAAAAAAGAACCTTTTCCATATAGATAGAGGGATTAAAACCTCTGAGAGTGGGTAAAGCAGAGTGTACATCTCTTGCTTGAACCACTTGGGAAGGAAAACCGATGAAGAACGGGAAAGCCTTCTCACACCAGGATCAAAAATTAACCTGAGTTAGTCTGATGAGAACATGTCTCATACTGCTGTACAGTGCGTCTGCAGACTGCAGCTGTCTAAAATGCCTAATATACGGTGGCTAGTGCTCAATGGCACGAGTTGACAAAAGACAACTCTTACTTGTCATGGAAAAACGCAATGCGGAAAAAAAGACCAAAGACCAAGTGTGAATGAATGAGGAAAGTAAGGTCCAAACCTTAATCCAAAAAACCTCATGGTGAACAACGCGCGCGTGAGAATGTGGTATACATGGGAATAAGCCCCACACTCCCCCGCAAAATGATTTTTTACGCGGTTCAAAAATAGAATTACAAAAATTGTAATGTACATGCCTCTTCTCTTCTCCATTCCCTCTCCTGCACAAACCTGAAAACGACTACAACTTCTCCGTATTACCACGACCTGATCGTCTGACCCGATGCGTAGTGCTGGAGACAGCTTGAGCAATTGAAGCGATCGCAGGAGCCTTTCTCTTAATGCTAGCTGTCACGCTTGTTGCAAGGTGATTCTTCAACTCTTCCTTCTGAGTCTTCAGCTTCTTTCGATGCTGCTTCGCGACTACGTGAGGATTCGTCTTGTTAATTCCTTTCCAATATTGGTGGACTAACTTGTCCGAGTCAAACTGTTCGTAGGGGATGAAGGAGTCTTCATTCTCCGAGTATCCCTTCCAATGAACCTTATAAAGCAATTGGCCGTCTTCTAAGCTATGTCCTAGAATCGACTCAACTTCGTAGCTCTCCTCAGAGGGCTGCGCCAGGTCTTGGGTTACTACGTTCAATTGCTCAGGAGCATAATGACGAGGCAAAATGTCACCCGTTGCGTCTTGTAATTCATAAGCACCAAAGCTCGTTCGTCTCACTACTTTAAAAGGGCCGTCCTTTTTAGGAACAAGAGCACCTTCAGCAACTGGATCGATCGCCATGACAAATGCGCCAGGTTGAATTTCACGGATGGTATGCGAGTTGTTGAATTTATCAATCATTTTCTTTTGGTTGTCGGAACTAATGTCAGAAAGTGCAGGAAATATCAAATGAGTCAAGTATAATAATCTTTTCTCTAAATCATCATCAGATAGCAAGCGACTGTCCGCAGCTGTGAAATTTGATATCCCAGGAAACGCTCTACCGTAGAACAAAGAGAACGGTGTAGAGTTATGAAGCGAGACAATTCTCGTGTTCATTTGAAGTTGAACCATGGGTAAGTGCACATCCCAATTAGTGGGGTTAGCTTCAATGTTTTTACGAAGAATGTCCTTCATTGACTTGATATGCCTCTCTGCTACTCCGTTACCTCGAGGGTGATACGGTGTAGACAGACGATGATCAATTGTAAGTGTCTTTGTCATTTCTTTGATAATGCTGTTGACGAACTCTAGCCCATTGTCACTTTGGATGATTTTCGGAAAACCGATATCACAAAAAAGACGGAAAAGGCGCTTACTAACTGAAGCAGCATCCTTGGTTCTCAACTCAAATAGAAATACAAATCTAGTACAGACATCAACGACTAATAATGCATATTCATAGCCATTAGTGCTCAGCGGAAATTGCGCCAAGTCTATAGCCAAGTGTTCACCAGGTAATTCTGCGTGAATGGCTTTTAAAGGGTGATAGCCTTTTCTTGCGATATTGTACCGCTGACAAGATGAACACGATTTAACCCAGAGGACACAGTCCTCTTTCAATCTGGGCCACGTTTTATTGTCTTGATGGATCATGTTCACCATAGCTGTAGCCCCTAAATGACCAAAGGAATGCGTCTTCTTCAAAATCTCTCTTCGCCTAGATTTCTCAGGAACGTGCCAACTCTCAGGATCAGGAATTTGATGCATGAAAGACAATGCAGGCAACTGCACCCCTTCTGGAGATGTTATGCTATCAGGAGTCATTCGAAGAGCAAAGTCTACAGAATCAATTGTCTCTGGAACAGATGACACACTGGACATGGCAGCATTACTCTTTGAATGCTTCACGATAGCTGACCTTTTATCTTCTGGCCATAATTCTTCAGGAAACGCTCTGGATAAAGTGTCAGGGATCACATTCAATATTCCAGGACGATGAATGATTTCAAAGTCATAGCTGAAGATAGTTTCACGCCAATCAGCCATTATGTTTGACAAACATTTCTGATCCATCAGAAAGGTCAACGGCTTATGATCTGTGAATAAGGTAAAACGTCTGCCCCACAAATAATAGTAAAACTTCTTTAAAGTAAAGATGATTGCTAGTAGTTCCTTTTTATAAGCCGGATACCGCTTCTCATGATCACGCAAAGCACGCGAAGTGAAAGAGATATAATTAATCTTACTATCGTCTTTTTCGCCTAATGGTAACTGATAAGCCATACCAGCAATCCCTTCATTAGAAGCATCCGTTCCTACATACATATGCAGTGTCCAGATTACTTGTTTCAATATAGGAGCATACGGAAATAGCTTTTTAATACCCTCAAAGCACTTCATCTGCAAATCATTCAGTACGAAGCGACCTTTAGCATTGCGCAATGATTCGAGTGGACCAGCAATAGGACCATATAAAGGCAAGTACTCTCGGAAGTAGTTAAACATTCCCATGTATCTTTGTACTGCCTTGTTGTTGGTAGGTGGGGCCCATTGTGAAATGTTGGCCACCTTCTCAGGATTTATTCTCCTTCCTTCCTTGTTAACAAGAAATCCTAACAACATAATCTCTGTATGAAAGAGATGACATTTCTGACGATTGAGGATGAGCTTCGCTTGTGTCAATCTGTCCACAATTATTTTAGCTTGCTCTAAATGATCCTCCTTCGTATGAGAGAAAATAACCGTATCATCAACATAGATGCCAGCGAACTGGAGGTCACCGAGGAGGTAAGACATGCCTCTTTGAAAGATGCTCGTCATTGGTTTCAAACCAAAGGGAGCTCTTGCAAACATGTACTGTTTTCCTTCATAGGTGAAAGCTGTATACGGCTGACTTTCTTTTGAAAGTGGCAGTCGATGGTACGCTTGCGTCAGATCAAAGGTAGAATAATACTTATGACCAGCAGCCTTTTTGAGTAGATCTGGAATCAGTGGCAACGGGAACGTGTCTGAGTTTAACAATTGTTTGTTCAGCACTCTCGGGTCTAGGCACACTCGGTACTTCAACACTTTACCATCCATATCTCTTCTGGCTGCTAACGTCAGCGAGTTATTATAGGGATTGCCTTTCGGCGCAAGGACGATGACACCATCATCCCCCCATTGTTTGATCTGACGTGCAACCTCTGCACCTTGTGAATGTGCATGGAACGGCCTGGATTTGACATTAATTACGCAGTCTGCCGGCAATTTCAACTCTACTTTCAGGATCTCAAGCTCACAATAGCTTTTGGGATCGATTGCAGAGTTGCGCTCCAGTGCAGGTTCCAGTTCCTTCAGGAAATGTGCCTTGTCCGCTAAGAACTCGGGCGTGTTTTCTGTGTCAGGAACAGCATCTGGCAAGATAGATGGTTTTTCATCATCATAGATCCAGATATCAGTCAAAGGAGGCGGTTTGGGCATGCGGACACCTCCGACATAGTACCCAAAGCGAGGAAACAAGTCCATGCCGATATAAAAATCGTAATAAGGTATGTTCATAACACTTATTTGACACGAAACCGATCTGTCATTACATACAAGATCAACTTTGTCGCATGTAAGCATGTTTTCAGCTTTCATTCCAGCTTCTCCTAACTCAATTGGTCCTGGTAGCCTGGCTACTTTGATTCCCATCTCTCTAGCAATGGCTAAATCGATATACGAATCTGTGGATCCACAATCAAGTACAGCGGTAAGTTCTTTGCCATTGGCATATATCTTTACCGAAATGCGATTATCACCTTCTTGGGCACCTCTGAAAGCACAAAGTCTCTTTGTTGGTGTATAAGGATCAAATTCAGCAAAATAGCGGGCAACATCAGCATGTTTATTGATATGAACATCATTAATCTTCTCCGCTAAAATAGTGTCCAAGCTCGAACTACGGATCATATCGACCTCTTGAGTCATGGCGGCCAAACGCTTGGCATGGACAGGCTGCAGTTCAATAACAGCAGGCGCCTTCTGCATGGCCGACACCGAACGGATATGGCCATGAGCAGACGACTTGTGCTTCTTGAACTGAGGTCTCAGTTCAGGATGCAATACGTAGCATTGGGCTGGAGCATGGGTGCTGGAAGTGCACCTCTCCTTGCTACAAGGCTGGCGAGTATCCTTGCGAGGATGCTTGCCCTTGTTAGGCTGCGGGATCGCGGGCTTCTTCACAAAAGCAACCGGAGTGGCCGACTGACTCGCAATCTCAATGGACTTGAATCGGGCTTTAAACCACTTGGCCCAATCAGTCTTGCGACCTGGAAATTGAGTGCTGTCAGCACGGACACAATCCAAAAAGGCGGCGACATTGGGTAAGTCCACCATCTTTGGATACTTTGCCGTGATAGCCTTCTGTCCCTCATCAGGCAACCCAGCAAACAAAGACTCTATGACCAGAGTTTCGTAAGCCGAGTCCTTGAGTCCTGACGCTTCCATCAACAATTCGACTTTGCCCGCATAGAGGTGGACGTCGGTGAATGTTGCAGTGTCGAGGGCGAAAACCTGCTTGACAGCCTCCGACTTAAGAAGGTCAACGCGAAAAAGCTCGCGCACACACTTCTCAATCGGAAACCAAGTGTCAATCGACGTATAGTCGAAATACACTGGTCCATCTGCCTCCTGCACGGCCTCCATTTGGGTTGTCAAGTCCTTGCCCATTGTCACGAGTGACTCCTCCAACAAGCGTACCTCGATGCCGGCTTTTCTAAAGGCCTTCATCATGTACTGGCTTGCTAGGATCGCAAACAGGCTGCCGAGATGCAACTTATAAAAGTCGCGGAACTCTCGCAAAAACCTGTTGATCACTCGCACAATCTCCAAAGCTGCCAGGTCTTCCTTGCCCTGCAATTTCAACTTGAATTCTGGCTCGTCAGGGAAGCTTTTAGGGATCAGTCTCGAGAAGTCAATCTTCTCGCTGTTTTGGAAAACAGGAACGACCTTTTCCTTCAAGCAGCGCCTGATGTCGCAATGCCAGATGCTCGCCGAATTAAATTGGGCGACCAATGATCCTGACGCTTCATCTGCGTCCTGCACGTCCGAAGCCGGCGACTGCTGCTCATCTCGATATTGATGATCGAGAGGCTGCGGTCGCATTTGCATCCAGTGTCGATGCACCGTGTCGAAATCCCTAACAGCATTGTCGAGATCTCGTTGGGCATCTTCCACTTTCGCATCATGCTTAGCTGCATTACGCCGACGTTGAGCATCAGTGAGGGTTGCATCCTTGCTGTCGAGCTGCTTTAGTTTGCGCACGGCAACTTTAGTGTCCATGTAGCGACTCAAAGCATCCTGCTTATCCCTGTTGGCTTCCTCGACCTCCCTCTCCAACTTCTGGAACATGGAAAGTTTGTCATCCGAAGCATCGATAGACCATACGTCCATATCAGCTTCCCCAGTATGCGCTGAGGGTGGATCACCAGATGCCATTACGACGTCCTCAGGAATAGCTGAGGCACTATCGTTAGAAGCCATGCGGTAATAAAAAGCAAAGGCGAAAAAAGGAGGTTCAAGCGATACCAAGACTGGACTTTTATTATGCCAACAGTTTCGATGCTCAAACACTACAGCTTACAGTCTATAGGATGATTACACGAGACTTCCCTACTATAGGTCTTGTCTCTAACACACCAAGTGATAGTCGAAACACACACAAGGAATACTTGGCGTCAAATGACTTTGCAAGTAAAATTATCGGTCGAAGCTCAGCTGCTTGAGGAAGAATTTTCCGGTAGCTGGAACTCAACAACACGACAACAATTAAGACTTTCTGGCGGAGCTAACCGACAACAGAGAGAATGATTTGCTGATGGCACTAGCCAATCAGCAGAGAGGATGATGAATTACAGGCGGTGGATACCGTCAAACAATCACAATGATTTGCCGTGGTAAATACCAAGAACAAATGCAAAGAATTGTGGTGGTTGAAAACAACACTGGAACACGGCGCACTGGATATTTCCAAGAACAGCGGATCACGCAGTGATGTGCAGCCAATACACAAAAGAGCACACAAGTTCGATCTTCGAAACAGGATTCAACAGGAACAAGCCTATTGGGTCTTTTTCTGGATCTTGCTTGAGCAATGATAAACGACAAAGGAGAGGTCCCAATTGCAAACAGTGGAAGATGGATGATAGAATCTCAATGGATGCAAATCAAACACACTTGAAGATGGATGCAATGGATGGATGCCGACTCTTTAGTACGTTGAAAAAAATGTGATATTCTCTAGGGGTAAACTTACAATACTAAACTGGGGACTGAAGTCAACGAGAACAAGAGGGGGTTTTATTGTGGACAGGGATCTGGAGGACTTATATAGCTCCTCCAGACACCGGTCACGGGAACTCTTAATAATCGTAGAAGTAAAAAGGGAGGTGCGACTCAGGTACATACGTGCCTGAGCCCCACACCAGCATAAAACACCACACTCGGCATCAAATCAGTATCGCTACCCAGTTCAAAGCTCACGACAAACCCCACGAGTACGTCTCTGAGGACCCGAGAGGCGCAATAGCTCTTCAACGACGGACACCTGGCTCCATCCTAACCAAGTTCGAATGCCACCGCAGAGGCCAGAAGCGTGAGAAGAAAGGCAGAGTACCTGGTGGAAAGTCGGGCAAGCAACGAATACGAGCAAAGGCAATCCCATGCGGATGCAAGTCGTATTTCAACGCGGTTTTTCAGCCTCGAATGGTTGCAGACAATGGCAAAGTGGCAGATATTTACCGCATCGAGTATCTTCTCGGCCACAATCACGAGCTCGGTGAGGATGGCAGCGTCGGAACTCAGCAAAAATCCAGAGCTATCAAGGACCGGATTAAAGCGATGCTATTAAGAGGGATGTCCATCGCGGAAGTTATGAATAGGTTGACCATGGATCATGCCAAGTTCACTAAGCTCCTGGCGTCAAGTGATGGCAACCCACGATTCGCCAGAGATGACTTTGTAACGTACGACGATGTTTATAATATTTTGTACGCCATCACGGCAACGAGAATTCGAAAGGACGAAAACCCAGAAGTTTCGGCGAGGCTTTGGATGGAGAGTCTCAAGGAGGAAGGCTATTTTGTTTACTACGATACCGAGCACAGTTTATATCATGGGTTTTCGTCTCCATGGCAGCTTACTGAGCTGAGCAAGTGGGGCAACGTCTTCTGCTTCGACGGCACACATCACGCATGCGGGTAAGTAAATTTATTATGTATGGATCTGCGTTCTTGAGGCCAGCATTGTTCACACAGGGACGCTGGTCGTTTTCTTTCACATGTCCTTAGGCGCGACACGTACCTCTATACCATAGTAGTCAAGAATAGGGATACAGGCTTTGGTATCCCTGTGGCCTTCTTTTTAACAAAGGACCCCAAATGGCATGTGCTCGAAGGATGGCTCAAAGCTTTGAAGAACAAGATGGACGAACTATGTGACAGAGAGTTCCAGCCAACTGTCGTCATCACGGATCAGGGCCAGACCGAGATCAATGCCATTCAAGCCGTTTGGCCAGTCGGTACGCGCATCTTCTATTGTGCCTGGCACATTCTACAAGCATGGGAACGGAACCTGACTGTGCGGAACCTTGGATCGAGTGACCTCAGTGCCGTTGAAAGGGACCTAAGAAAGCGGAAGGCAAGTACAGTGAGCTCATCGCCTCTTCGTTCTCTAAAAGTCGGCACACATAAAACTCTGCTGTATCTAACCTTGACGTTTGTTTCCAAACATAAGGTGCGGGCGGAGCTACGTTCTATACTCTACGCACGAACGGAAGGCGAGGCCAACACCCTAATGGAGGCATTCAGAGGTGCCTGGGAAGATCTCGCACCGTTCTTGGTCCAGTTCATGAATAAGCAATACTTTGACCATCCGGCAGACAGGCGGCGATGGATGTTCTGCCATCGCGCTGACATCTCTTATGCCTGGATCAACACCAACAATTACATCGAATCTTGGCACAACTCTCTTAAGAAACACTTCTTCAAGGATAAGCAGCAGCGACGTCTTGACACTGTTGTCTACACCCTCGCTCAAACAGCGATTCCACACTATCAAAAGATATGTATTCGGCACCGTCTAGACATCGGGCGAATGACTGCAGGGGCTAGAGAGACTCTCCACGCCAATCTGGCAGCGTCAAACTACATGGAGCAAAAGCGCGGGGAGGATCCAGAATTCGCCTTTGTAATTCCTACTGCAGATCAGGCCGTCTTTCAAGTTCGGTCCTTTCAAGGATCCTCAACTGTGTACGATGTCAAGGTTGACTGGGCCAAAGGGTTTGCGGGACATATCACCAGCTGCACTTGCCCCAAGTTCGTGCAGCAGAGTAACTGCTGCAAGCATATCGCCCTTGTAACCATGGTGCTTCCTTACACCGTGTTTAAACAAGCCGGTCATTGGAACTTCCGTGATCAACCTGCCTTCGACGATCTACCGCTTGAAGATTCCCCTGCAGTGACCGTTACAGCTGAACCGGTGTCAACTTTGGTCTTCAAGAGTCTCATGCACCAACTCAATAATGTGTTGAATGTTATTGATGATAAGCGCCCGATCACGAATGACGAGGAGGTGCTCGGTGCTATGAAGCGAGCACTTGAGCTGTGTAATCTGCATGTACCAGTTTTAGCGGAGCATAGTCTTAGCAATAAACGGCGGAGGCAGCGATGAGAGGTATTGTCTCATCATCATAGCATCTAAAGGTATATGTAAGAGGAAGAAGCAGAGGCATGAACAAGAGAGAGAGAAAGAGGCAGCAAGTAATCAAAGAACTTGTGCAAATTTCAGAAGTGGAGAAGGTCCCTCACCTTGAGTAAATATAGATTAAGGTTCGCCCGTGCTAGAGCAATGTAAAAATCAAAGAGATGCCAGAGAATACTGAAAACATCAACGACCGCCAGAATATCGAGAGTTGCCAGCCCCATAAACAACTTGTCATGCTCATAATGGCATCAGAGGTACATTGTTCATACATCTATCGATAGAATGTTCTGCGAAGAGAATCGGATGCGTTTTGATAGCACCATATCATTTTGAAGAGACCCTTGTAAATTTCTCTGCATTTTTTTGCAACTACAACCACCTCTCACACTTTTTCTGGTCATTCAATGTGCTCAGAAACAAAGAATAACGCAATAATGAGATAGATGTACCATCAGAGATTTGTTTTTCGAGAAACGAAGCAGTTTCCAGCAAGTTCTTCTATGAGAACAGTTCAAAATCAGCGAAATTTTGAGAGTCAGTAAACGTTTTTCTACGAAAACTCGCACTTCGATCAAGAAATATGGCCGTCAATTGAGCTTGTTGGATTGTCCATCTAAAACTGCAATGATTCTGAAAGTTTGGTGGTGTTTGGAGATCGCTACTTTATTCAACGCGTCAACGAACGATGGTAGACATTTCGGTTACATCGATGCTTGTCAAGACGCGTCCTTCTTCATACCCCACCCACATACATCCATCAGTTTTCACTCAAAATTGTTCTAGCCTTCTGGAGACTTGTAATATATTCAAAAAAACCTCTCAACGCAGTTAGAAGGCATTTGGGCTAGACTGGAAGGACTTTACTATGGAGGAGGTGTTTTCGGCAGTTATCTTGCTGGGATGTGCCGGATTGACCGTCCTAGCATAGACTTACCCTTAATATTTTTAGTTAGCGAAGATTAGTGTGGACGTGTCCTTAATGCTCACGTCCACAGGAGACATTTGAATACATCTTTCTTCACTCCGTTCTCGTTACTTGACAGCTCCTAGTAACTGTGTCTTTTCCTCTAACCGCGACACTTTTTTTAACGACAATTGTGCTGCTTTGTTCAGTTGTCTCTCCAATCCTAATTGATATTCATCACACCCTCAACCATACATACATTCGCTGATTTTCCTACTTTCAGCTCGCTTCTATCGCTATTTTTCACTACCTCATTTTTATGCCTTATTTTCCTTTGCAATGGCAACAAATCCCGGGAAGCAACGATCTACCCGTTCCTCCCACGCACATGCTCCTGACTCGCAAGTTGGGGCACCCTCTGGAACCTCGCAAGAGACTCCTCCAGTTGTATCATCGATGGAACAAGCGACCACGGTCCCAACCGCGGAAACTTCTGTTTCTTCACCTCCTTTGTCAGGGGCTCTTACCCCAGACGTTAATTCTTCTCCAGAAGTCAGTACTTCTGCTCCCTCCTTTGCTCAGCTGCTTGCTGGTTCTACGTCAATGGATGTTGATAATCCTCCCGTCGTAGACCGTCTTGCACGCCTTCAAGCTTTGGTTACAACCAAGGAGAGGACTCTTCATCGCCTTCAAGAGCAATTTGAGGATACTCTTCTCGACTCTGAGTTCATTCTTGACGGTCAACCCCATGACCAGAAAGAAAGACTTACACAAGAGAGAAATGTTCTTATTGCTGCTCTCAAAGGCAACATTGCACAGGCAGAGAGTGAATTGGCACAGGCCCAACAAGCTCTCAATCGCCGTCTCTTTCCTTCAAACTCTAATCCCAGCTCCAACGTGGGAATGCAACTCTTTCCTCCAATCATTTATCAAGACGCTTGCAACGTGCCCCCTGTCTACTCTAACAAGGAGCACGGCGCCCTTGTTCGCATTGGGGTCAAAGGATCCATTCCTGTCTTTCAAGGCACTCATACTGTTGACTATGAGCGCCTTGTCCTTCCCTCGTTCAAGGACGAACCTGTCCTGGAACTTACTTCCAAGCTCAAGACTGCAAAGCGTGAAAACTTTGAAGCCAAGCTTGTGGAGCTCATTTTTCTCTTTCTCAATCGCTTTGAGAAGTTTTACCGCGACAAATTGGCTGATCTTTTTGACATTCTTGCTTACCGCTATATGTCTCAAATTCTCACTAAGGCTGATTTGGAGCAACGTTTGGACCAGCGCTTTGACGATCTCATGAATCAAATTGCGCCTGCTTCTGCCCGTACCTGGCATGAAGTTGTACTGGCCATGCGTGAAACTTTTCGTTTGCATGAGATCACTGGCAATATACTCGAAAGGGTCTTCACTTTCCGCTCCCTCCCTCAAGAAGACTCTGAATCTTTCGCTCGTCGCTTTGAGAATCTACTTCTTGCTTCTGGTCTTGTCCAGCACCACTCGGAAGCCACAATCCCTCACGCCATCCTCATTGGCGTCCTATTCCGAGCGGTCCCCGGCAACACCCAGAACCTTATCATTTCCAAGTTCTCTCGTCTTCATGATGTAGAGGAGTACACCGTCATCCTGACGTTCATTCGCAACATCCAAGGCCCTCTTACAGGCTTTCATCCTTGGGGTGGACGTTGGGCAGCCTCAATTTGGGCGCCTCACCTCCTTGAAAAGGATAATGGCAACAATTCTGCCTCTTCTTTTTCTGGGCAGAAGTCGAACAACAACAATCATCGTGACAAACGTCATAAGCCCAGCAATGGTACTTCCTCCTCCTTCACCTCAACTGGTCCGCCTTCAAAGGATCAGAACACCAAGAAGAAGCCCACCTACACGAACCTTCCTCCTGGCAAGTCGTGGTGCTCAAACCCGTCTTGTCTTACGTTGACAAAGACCCATTGGTTAGAGTCTTGTCCTCAGCGTAGGAGTACTCCTTCTTCTTCCTCCACTTCCTCAGTCACCACCACTTCCTCGTCCTCGTCTTATCAACCCTCCAGAAAGAAAGCTGCGATCACCCAAGCTGCTGGTGTTAAGCGTGCTGCTCTTTTTGACACTGACGATGAGGACGTGCTCATGGAGGACTCTCTTGGCACTGAACATGATTATTCTAGCGTTCACGCAATCAATCAAATAACCAACGACGTTAATGATTCTTCTCGCTATTCAATTGCTACATCATGTCCTGTTGCTACTGAACCTTCTCAGGTTTTGTCACCTTCCGAAAGTCTATCACTTTCTACCGCTGTTTCTCAGTTTTTTCATAACCCCTCGCCTGTCCCTTTTCCCCATCGTCTTAAGGCAGCCTTTCGTGGTGCTGCTGATGGTGATAAAAGGATCATTATCCCTATACTCATTAATGACATGGAATATACGGCTCTCCTTGACACTGGCTGCACTACAACTACTATTGCACCCTATGTTGCAGAAGAACTCGGCCTTGAGACTGGTGTTCTCCAAGATCAGGTCACTGTTCTTGCCAATCCAGAGCACACTATTCCTACACTCATTACCATTGACTACGTTTCCATCGTCTGCAATGGTCGCACTGCTCAAAGTCGCGTTGATGTTATGCCCCTCGATCATTATGATTGCTACCTTGGCATTGATCTAATATCGAGGCTTGGTTTTCAAATTCATGGCTTTGAACTTCATCAGGCTGCTGTCCCAGATCTTTTTATTATCTCTGACAAAAAGCCTGCCATTCTTGCTAAGTATCGGCCTCCTGAGGAACTCACCGATAAATTCATTTCAGATCGTGGAGCCTTTCTCGCTGATCTGAAGCCCTATCTCGACGACAATGCTCAGATTGATCCGTCTAGTTTCTGCCCTCATCCCTTCATGACTGTAGACCTTAAGGTTGCCCCTGGTGCTACTGTCTATCAACGCTCTTATCGACCCTTCTCTCAATCTCAGCAGGGAGAGGTTGACAAGCAAGTTGATCAATGGGAAGCTGATGGAGTTATCGTTCCTGCCCCTCCAGGCACTAAGCATATGAACAAACTCACACTAGCTGCAAGGCATGACCTTGATGGTAACATCATAAAGCATCGTGTCTGTCTTGATCCTCGTCACCTCAACTCTCTTCTTGAAGACACGGACAATTTTCTTCTTCCTCTCATCACAGATGTATTGGAGAAAAGCGGTGGTCATAAGTTTTACTCAACTTTAGACCTCAAGCAAGCTTTTCACCGCCTTCCATTGTCTAAGAAGAGTCAGCCCTACACAGCATTTATGCACAAAAACAAACAGTTCATGTTTGCCCGTGCTCCTTTTGGTCTCAAACCAATGACTTCTATCTTCCAACGAGGCATGTCTCTCATTCTTGGAGACTTGGCTTTCGTTGCTGTTTACGTTGATGACATAGTGATTTTCTCTAATAGCAAAGAGGAACACGCCTTGCACGTTCAAGAAGTTATCAGTCGCCTCACAAAGGCCAACCTCATTATCAACCCCGAGAAGTGTCATTTCTTTTGCACAGAAGTGATCCTTCTTGGATTCATTATTGATCGCAATGGCCGTCGCATCATGCCTCAAAAGATTGCGAACATTAAATCCTGGGCACCTCCTACCAACGCGAAAATGGTTCAACGATACCTTGGTATGTTTAATTATTTTCGTGAGTACATCCCTCTCTATGGCACATTATCTGCGCCTTTGGACGAGCTACGTTTCCGTAGAGGCCATTTTGTTCTCTCGGATCTGCAGCTTGAATGCTTCAATCAGATTAAATATCTGATTTCACAAGCGCCTGTACTTCACTTCCCAGATTTTTCCAAACCTTTCTACGTTGCCACTGACGCTTCAAACCTTGGTCTTGGTGCTGTTCTCTACCAACTTCCCAACGGTCCTGAAGATGAGTCTGTTGTTCACTACATCTCTTTCATGGCTCGTTCGCTCAAAAAGCATGAGCGCAACTATCCTGCTTACAAGAAAGAGCTCCTTGGCATCGTATTTGCCCTCAAAAAGTTTCATTACTATTTGTGGGGTCGTCCATTCACTCTCTATACAGATCATAAACCACTCACCTTCATTAAGACACAAGCTGATCTTCCAGCTACCATTGCCAATTGGACAGAAACCATTCTAAGCTATGATTTCAAGTGTGTCTATCGTCCTGGTTTACTCAATATCATTCCTGATGCTCTTTCCCGGGCATTTCCTTCTGAACTTTGGGCTTCTCCAGACCCAGACCCTCTAGTTCACCGCGACAAACGTCGCAAGGCAGCTGTTTCCACTCGCAGCGGCTTTCGTACTTTCTCTACACCTTCATCTCCTGAATTGGTTGTCAAATCAAAAGACCTTGCCAACCAAATCCTCGATTTGCCTATTGACCCCAAGGCTCCATACATTCATCAACCCCAGACTCCTGACAAAGAGATGATTACTCCTCCAGAGTCTGAGCGTCAAGCTATTCTCAAAAATATTCACGAGACCGCTCACCTTGGTGCCAACGCTATGGTCAATGCATTGCACCTACGTGGCATCACATGGCCCAACCTGAAGGACGCTTGTCTTCAGTTCATCCGTCAATGCTCCTCTTGTCAGTATTTCAACATTGCTCGCCGTGGCTATCATCCTCTCAAGGCTGTTCATGCCAACCTTCCAGGTGAACACCTTGCTATGGACCTCGCCCAATTTCCCTTGAGCACTCGTCAAAACAACTATGCCCTTCTCGTAGTTGATGTTTGTACTCGATTTGTCTTTCTCCGAGCTATTCGCTCGA
The DNA here is from genome assembly GCA_029449245.1 of Mortierella alpina. Lineage (NCBI taxonomy): Eukaryota > Fungi > Mortierellomycota > Mortierellomycetes > Mortierellales > Mortierellaceae > Mortierella > Mortierella alpina. The sequence goes on along the minus strand of JANATF010000028.1, from coordinate 83,731 downwards.
AAGAAGCTGGCATTATCGCTGCTGAACTTTTCCAACTCTTTGCTGACATTGGACCTCCCAAGATTATTCAGTCTGATAATGGCTCTGAATTTTCTAATGCTCTTCTCAAAAATGTCCTCTCAATTCTTCAAATTGAGCATCGTCTCACTACTCCTTACCATCCACGAGGCAACGGGGTCGCCGAACGTTCAGTTCGCTCTGTCAAAGATCTTCTGCCAAAAGTCCTCGATGGCAAAGTACTTGATTGGGATCTCTATCTTCCCAAAGTACAGCTCCAGCTTAACACTAGAGTTGCTGGTCTTCACAGCTCTGCCCCATACTCTCTCTTTTATGGTCGAGCACTCTCTGATTTCAGTTCTCTCCAAGCGACCAAAGACATTCAGTCTGATCTCTTATCTCCTCAAGGTCTCGAAGAACGTCTCTCTTACCTCACCACCATTGTCTTTCCGGCTGTCTCTGACAAGAGCTCCCTCACCCAGAAAGACATGATGGACAAATTCAATCGCTCTCACCTAATTACTGAGTTCCCTTCTGGTTCCTATGTCATGGCTCGTGACATGGAGGCCACCAGTTCCCTTGATGCTCCCTATGATGGCCCTTATCAAGTTGTTCGGCGCACATCCCATGGAACTTACATCCTTCGTGATGCCATGTCCCGTGTGCTTGCCCGCAACTATGCACCCGAGCAGCTGAAAATTGCCGCTCGTCCTGATCTTCCTCAAGACGCATCTGACACGTCTTATGAAGTGGAACGCATTATCAGTCATCGTACAGCTCCGGGGGGGAAGACGCTCTACCTGGTGAAATGGAAAGGATACGACGACTCTGAAAACAGTGAAATCCTTGCCGAGCACTTCGATTCCAAAAACTTGATGACTCGCTATCATCGTTCACTGAAACAGATCAAGCCCTCATCTCAGAAACCGACTTCCAAGGTATCCACAAGACAGAGTGTGTCTGCTTCAAAATAGCAGATGCAGCAAGCCAATTCCACTTCCTATTCAAGGGCTCTACCGCCTTCAGAGGTTTTTGCACGCTTGCAACATCCGTTGCTTGAACGTTTTCCTCTCCTCATATACGGGTTTTTGCAATTTTTATCCCATTCCATTTCCCTTCGAGGCTCTAACCCCTGTCCTCGACTGACAACTTATTTCCAAGAGGTTTTATATTTTTCCTCATCACTACACCAACATCTCGAGTTTTTATATATTTTTTCTCGACCATTCACTTCTTCAACATTCATCTAGCGGTTAGACACCGATATCATAGGCTTATACCCTTAACTTCTCATGGAGGTTTTTATCATTTTTCCTACCATATATCCCATTTCGCTCCCAGCTGTGCTACGAAACTTGGCCGGGGGCTTCTGTGCCGGATTGACCGTCCTAGCATAGACTTACCCTTAATATTTTTAGTTAGCGAAGATTAGTGTGGACGTGTCCTTAATGCTCACGTCCACAGGAGACATTTGAATACATCTTTCTTCACTCCGTTCTCGTTACTTGACAGCTCCTAGTAACTGTGTCTTTTCCTCTAACCGCGACATGGGATATACGATATTTAGGAGGCAGACAATAATGATTTCTGCAGGATATAAGCCTTGGCCAATGAGAAGGCTTACAACAATGCTAGGCATTACATATAGATTCCAACCTTTTACAGTCACTCGGGCGGCTTAAGGACACTCGAATTTAGAATAGTCACGTGCTTTAGCCGTCATTCAAAAAAAAAAAAAAAAAAATCTTTTCATCGTTTCCATATTCCCAATGCACATGTTCAATGTGGTTTTTCTGTCAAGGAGGATAGGTAGTAGGTAGGTAGTAAGGACTGATCACCATCAGCAATAGCCAGAGCCAAGCTGTTTAAAACAAAGCAGCCCAAACAAACGCCTTATAAGCAACATAGCTACATTGATCAGGACGCGCCAAACGCGCGCGTTATATTTTTCGTCGCCTTGTAAGTGGTGGCTCCTCCTCTTCTTCCTCCTCCTTGTCCTCTTGTTCATCGTCATCTTCATCGTCCTCGTCCTCATCCTCGTCTTCATCAGACACTTCTCGTGCCAATTGCATGGGAAGGCCGCTTCTCCTGAGCCTTTTGTGCTTTCGGATAGATTTCAGAGTAGTGAATGTGATATTCTCTAGGGGTAAACTTACAATACTAACTGGGGACTGAAGTCAACGAGAACAAGGGGGGGTTTTATTGTGGACAGGGATCTGGAGGACTTATATAGCTCCTCCAGACACCGGTCACGGGAACTCTTAATAATCGTAGAAGTAAAAAGGGAGGTGCGACTCAGGTACATACGTGCCTGAGCCCCACACCAGCATAAAACACCACAGTGAAGACTTTACCCAACGCTGCTCCATGCACGTCCCTCATATTGTCGTCTGAGCTATTCAGAAGTTCATACTCCATGGCAATTTGTTTCCTTTGAGAATACTTTGCTGGATCTGTCTTGCGCATTGCCGGTCCCCAAACTCTCAAAGGGAGTTTTAGTCCACGAGAATGATCTCCATTATACCACTGATCGATGGCCTCCTTCCAGCTTGTTATGTCGGGGATGCGGTCAGCCACTGCTCGAGGATCACCTTCTCGGGGTAGAGGTCTTGCTGTCCTTCCTCTTTTTCTCGTGGGGGGTTCAGCCTGCGCGCGCTTCGGTGATTGAGCTGGGCGTACTACTATGGCCTGTGCTTGAACTTGGGCCACTGCACGCGATGGCGCTTTTGGATCTACTCGAAGCGATGCTTGAAGTGATACTTGCGGTGCAGGGCGGGAGCTCGATGGATCTACTTGAACCGATGCTTCAGGTGGTGCTTGCGGTACAAGGCTAGAGTTTGATGCCACAGCATGAAGAACGCCCTCGATCTGCTGAGATAGATTCAACCCCAGGTTCGAGATCTGGTTTGAGATCTCGTTCGTGATCTCTTGCCGAAGAGCGGAATTCCTCTCGTCCGCTTCGTTCCGTAAGGATTCTTGAAGCAACACAATCGACTGTTTCGTGACTGGATCGCTCTCCGTAGATCCCATGAAAATGGAATGTCGACTATCATCTCGGCATGGAGAGAACATGTCGCCATAGCATTCTCGTATCGAACAAACTCGTCTAATAGATACCGCATGATGGTGCCTACTTGCTCGCTCTCGGTCCATCCACCCCACCATTTCAGAGCTTTGAGAGTCCACTTCTCTTTTGCGAACATAAAGCGATGCTGAGCACCACCTCGACGGAGACAGTGCGTGGTGAATCGTCCTTTGCGTCCGACGTCAAGTCCCGAAGAATGAATGAATTTGTCCAGGGCCTTCTGCACATACATATGTTGCATATTTTGCAGCAACTTCACCCGTCCATCAGTTGTAAACGCCAGGAATACTAAATCGTCCGCTTGAAGTGGACGTGCGTTCTTGCCCAACCAGTCAAGCCATGCAAGGAGCTTTGTATAGGCGCATGCGTGGGGTTCGTGTGCTTGAGGATGAATCTCATACACGTTTGCTAGCAATATAGCAATACAGATCAGTGAGGTTTGTCACTCCCCTACGAAGCCAGTTTTCAACGATCCAAATTTATTAATTGTACCTTTCTTTGGATCCGCTGGATTCATCTTTCGGAACGTCAGTCTGATCGTAAAGTAAGGACTTCCTGTAACGGTCTTCAGACCAAGATCGAGGTCGCACCCTTTGAGGCTCAGTAGCTCATCAGTTCTGTATATGAGAAAGTATTAATATTATCAATAGAAGCGATGGAGAACAGCAAAAAAAAAAAATACAGATCAGTGGATCAAGTACAGCACCTGGTGAACAATGAAAATCCACAGCTAAAAACGCTTGCATGAATAAGCATAAGCCCACTTCATTATCCTTCTTTGTGGCTGGATCCTGGAGGTGTGGCATAAGCACTGCCAGATCCTTGTACAGCATGGGTAGACTTTGGTTGCCTCCTCCTTCACGACCATATTTTTTCCTCAGCGATTCCATGTAATCAACGAATAATTTGTCGTATATAGGATTCCCGATCCACTTGCCATTTTCGCACCGGTAGACCTTGTTGCTAGCATCGCACGCGAACCTGTCGATGAAGTACTGCTTGAACGCGCTACGGATGCCCTCGGCGGTCTTGTACGTGCAGCCCTCGTCCTCGCATTTTCTGGCAATAAAAACGCGTAAGGCCGTTGGTGTAAACTGATTGAGCTCCTGAAACGTGTAGGCAAGTTTTATGGTAGGAAAGTAAGTGAGAAAAAGATGTCGGTCCACACTGACCACACACCGGTATTTATACATGTTTATTGTTACTACAGAGATGTAATGTTGGGTAAATAGATAGGTGAAGGAGTCATTGCCAAGAGATGGATAGCGGAAGGCTATAGCCTGGCGCGTGTCCTAGCTTCTGAATGATTGGCCATGATCCTAATTCATTAGACGTTACGCCAATACTACATAGCATGGGTACCGGATGACTGATCCGGACCAGGAACATCTTTCTGGTTCATGTAGTTCGTGCTGGCGAAGGTCCATGATTGGTACCTGGAGCCAAGCTTCTAGATATGACATTTTGTATCTTCTAGGCAAGCACTTTCACTGTTTTGATTGGACTCGTTGGTCTTTGTTAAGGAGTCTACGATAGTAGACGCGTTCGTATCTCTATGTACTTACTACTGGACTCTGGTGAATATTGCACAGCTTCCCCTCCCCTTGGAGAACAAGGCACGAGTTCCAGGGTATGATACGGCATATGAAACAGAGTCGTTTGAGATTAATTCTTAGAGAGTTTGCGCGACTTCACGACGCGAGCAGCCCTTTTCCTCTTGGCTGGTAAAGCTGAAGGGGTAGCATGCTTCGCATGGTGATCAGCCCAATATTCGGCAATACAACGGCGCTCAATGAAATGTTCCTCTGGTTCCCAGGTATTTTTATCAGAGGAGAATCCTTTCCACTTGACGAAGTATTCACTCGCGTGGGGAGTCGCTCTGCTAGGTCGATGATCCACAATGGCCTCAACTTCGTACGTCTCAGTATCTTCGAAGTCGTCAAGCACAAGTTTTAGCTGAGATGGCGCGTAATTACGTCCCAGAACTTCTCCTGTGCCGTCTTTGAGGACGTATGCACCAGTGCTTGTTCTCTGCACCACTGTGTACGGTCCTTCATAGCGCGGAGTCAACTTGTCTCCCTTAAGAGGATCAAGGGTCATCACCTTTGCACCATCTGGATATTCATTGTGAAGTACAGTTGCATTGAAGCGGGCAATCATTTTTGCTTGCGTAGATTTTGCCTTTTCAGCAACCGCAGGAAATACTACTTCTGTCATGTATTTTAGTCGTTCAAGTAATTTCTCTTGACTCAGAGGTTGTCCCTCATCATTAGTATAGTTACTAAAGCCGTTAGCTTGTCGCGCGAAGAAGAGCGAGAATGGAGATGAGTTGTGCAAGTGCACAGTTCTCGTATTCATTGACAATTGAATGAATGGAACATGCCGATCCCAATGGTGACTTCTGTCTTGAACCATTTTGCGGATCATATTGCAGGAGGATTTAACATGATTCTCTGCCACTCCATTTCCTCTTGGATGATAAGGCGTAATAAGCCTATGGTTGATGTACATTTGGGATACCATTATCCTGACAACTTCGTTGACAAATTCTTTACCATTATCGGATTGAAGAACTTTTGGAAATCCAATAAGCGTGAAGCGGTTGAACAGGGCTTTAGCCACCGTGTAAGCTGATTTATTTGGTATAGCATCCAGCAACACGAATCTAGTGCAAACATCTACCATGACTAGCAGATAAACATTGTTATCTTCAGACGTTTTGAATGGTCCGGCAAGATCAATGGCAAAGTGTTCTCCTGGAAGGTGTGCATGAACAGCTTTCATCGGATGATATCCTTTACGCGCAATGTTTATACGCTGGCATTCACGACAACGCTTAATGAATTCTGAGCAGTCGTTCGCCAATTTAGGCCAAGTTTGTCCTTGTCTATGAATTTCTGCAACCATGGCATTTGTGCCGATATGACCCATCGCATGCGACTTAAATAGGATCTCTTCTCTTTCCTTTTCAGGTACAGTAACCCTCTCGGTTTCTTCATTTTGAAGAACATGCATATAGGCAAGAGCTATCTTGCGATCTTCCTCTTTAGGTTCTGAGTAGCGTCTTATTCTCGCAGGGAATAAGCGCGAAAGTGCATCCGGCAGCACATTGAGGATGCCAGGACGGTAATGAACAGTAAATGAATAATTCAGGAGAGTATCCTGCCATGTAGTCATCATGGAGTTCAAATTCTGCTGTGAATGAATGAACATCAATGCACGATGATCAGTGTACAGTTCGAAATGGTTACCCCATAAATAGTAATGGAACTTATTTAAAGCAAAGACCATTCCGAGCAACTCTTTTTTCGTGGCACTGTACTTGCGTTCTCTGTCTTGAAGGGATCTGGCCATAAAAGAGATGTATCTTGTGTCTTTTGGGTAAGATTTGCCTTTTGGTAATTGATACAGAACAGCTCCAATGCCAACATCTGAAGCATCCGTTGCCACATAAAATGGCAACTTGAAGTCAGGAAAAGATAGAATAGGCGCATTTGTAAGGAGTTTTTTCAAAGTCTCGAAAGCTTCTTTTTGCTCTTTGTTCAACGTGAATGGTTCGGTTCGACTGCGAAGTGCATCTAACGGCGCCGCAACCGTACTGAACATCGGGATGTATTCTCTGAAAAAGTTGAACGTGCCTAGATAGGATTGAACTTGCTTTGCCGTTGTTGGCTCATCCCATTCGTCAATGTTGGCGAATTTGACGGGATCGACACTTTTGCCGTGCAGGCCAACCACAAATCCTAGCAACGCGATCTGGGTACTGTAAAAGTTGCATTTCTTCTCATTGATTATGAGTTTGGCTTCAGTGAGCCTTTCAATTACAGTACGTACATGCTCAGCGTGTTCTTCACGATTTTTTGAGAAGATCACAATGTCATCAATAATATTGAGCACAAACGGCAGATCACCGAGGATCCTTGACATTCCTCGTTGAAAGAGACTTGATAAAGGCTTAAGCCCAAATGGTGCTTTCTTAAACATATATTGCGTTCCTTTATGCATGAATGCTGTCAGTGGCTGGTCATCTTGATGTACCGGTAACCGATGATATGCTTGGGACAGATCGATTGTAGAGTAGATCGAGTTCCCTGCAAGTTTTCCGATAAGGTCGGAGATCAAAGGCAGAGGATAATTATCATCAGGCAAGAACCTATTCAAAGGCCTTGGGTCAAGACAGACTCGCCATAGTGTTTTACTTCCCTGCGCATCTTTCTTAGCAGCTAGGGTTAGTGTGTTATTATGAACATTTCCGACAGGGGCAAGCGTGATAACATCATCGTTCAGCCATCTGTCTATTGCATCATCAAAGACACTTTTTAGTTTTTCTGCAAATGGCCGAGGTCTTCGAAACAACACTGTGCCTTCTGGTACTGGAAGGTATACTTTCATTTCTGGTATATCGCAATAGCTGTTTTTGGGTATTGCTGCGTTTGCCTTCAATTTGGCTACAATATGTTCCATAAATCCCTCTTTAGCCTTGATGAACTCTTGTGTTAGTTCCTCTTGTGGCAGTTGCCCAGGAATGAGTGAAGGTTTTTTATCTTCTTCTGGTTCTGGTAATTGATTAGCGTCTTCGCCAGGATTATTTAAACCGGATATACTAAAGCCAAGTTGATGGAAAAGATCCATGCCGATGATAAAAGGGTTGCACTGGTCAATCACCTCAAGCGAAGCAGATACAGAATGAGAACCATAATGCAGTTCAACACTCTCTGTACGACCAATTCGAGGTACAGTGCTTTCGTCAGCTAAGGTGATTAGTCCTTCTACAGGAATGATTTGCTTCCCATGTTTGAGAACAATATCTTTCCTGATACAGCTATCAGTAGCCCCTGTATCTAACAAGGCATCATATCTTTCGTCGTCTAACATGATGGAGACAACGATTCGTTTCTCAGCATTTTCCATCGACGCTTGCAATTTAGCAATCCCAAACTCACCATCATTCAGTGTGTTTAAAGAGGACACTTTGACGTCTTTGTGCGATGGTTCTTTACCAAAGTCCTCATCAAACTTTTGTTGTTGTTCCTGGATCATCATCTGAACAAGATCGATATCTGAGTAGTCATCGACATACATGCTCGACACTTTAGGAGCTGTAGATGAAGTCATACGCATGTCTTTTGGTACGAGTGTTGTTTCACAACGGGGCGGATCAAGATGCCTATTGACTCTTGTTGCTTCTGTCAAACTCAGCGGACCTTTCTTATCCACAAGATGGATGAGGGCTTGAGCTCGTTTTCTTTTACGAAATCGCTTACTCAATCTCGTAGTCTTCTTTGGGACTTTCACATTCAACTCCTCTTCTTTTCCATTACTTTTTGACACGATATTTGCACTGATTTTTTCTGATTTATTGTTGCTATTGCACATATCGATTCTACAAATTGTATTCTCACGATCATTGACTTGTCCATTGACTGGCTCATTGCTTCTTTTGGAAGCTTCGGGCAGGACCTGTTTAGAGAGTAGAATGTTTTTATCAGCATCTGTACGACTATTGCGTCCATTATTGGAAATAGAAACGGCACACACTTTGACATTACCATTGTGAGGACGGAATGTGTTATTGTTTGTCATAGAAGGAGCATTGCCGGCAAAGTTGCCGTTTCCTCTATTCATTTGAGTACCTGTGTTACCATCACCTGATCCTGCATGTTTGCGGAATCGGCAATCATTCCAGGCATGGCCCTTCTTGCCACAGTAGGAGCAATTCCCGATGCAATTGGCAGTGTTGTGGCTCTTATTGGGGCCACATGATGCACAATGAAAAGGGAAAGGCATTCTCTTAACCTGCTGCTCTTGAACTCTGACTTGCGGAGCGAACGGTGCAGCATTCATCTTCTTCTGAAGACGATAGGGACCGGTGTTCCTTCTGTTATCTTTAACAGCGGTTGCATAAGCCTTCTTTGCGGTGGCGGCTAAGGGTCCAAGCAGATTGCTCATAATTTTAGTAAAGTCATCAATAGAGGTAAACCTCATCTCTGCACTTTGATTTAAGACCTGCAGGCGGGTAACCATCATGTTGAAAGTGTCAGGATTCACCGTTGCACTCAACAAAGACAATACCATTTCATTGTCATCTTTGATCCCATAAAGCCTCATATCACGAGCAATCCTCATGGCGAATTGCCTGTAGGATTCATGCTCTTCACGACCAGTCTCAAGTAATTTTTTAATCTGTTCCACACGCTCTTGTTCACTTAATGCAATCTTTAGAAATACAACTTCGCATTCCTCCCAAGTAAGAGTCTTCCCCTCTTCTCTCCTCTTGTTAAACTCAAATTCCAGGCACTGTTGATGGTATTCATTAATGACCAAATAACTGAGGTACCTATCGCAGTTTGCGTGGAACAGTTCCTTACCGACAAAGGGCAATACCATATGCTTCAACTGGTCCAGGAACTGACGAGGATCTGTGTTTTTGTAGAAACGGGGCATATCATCATTAACTTTCAATTGATGATGCATGGAAGCATTATCCCTGCGCTGGTCATTACCATTCACTGTATTAACCACGACCTCAGTACACGGAGCAGTGGCCTCCACGGTTGGAGCGGTTACCCCTTTGGGAGAAGCGGCGAGCGTCAATCTCCTTTCGGCGAGGTCGTCGAACAGCTTGAACGCTCTCTCACATCGTTTGATGTTCGCCTCCAGTTCTTCCAACGTACGCTCGGCTTCGTCATACGTCTTCAGGTTGATTTCTCGCGCCGCTTTTCCAGCGCTCTCGTTTAAACGCATGACTGTTACCATACGTTGGATCAATCGATCCCTACGGTTGTACATGCCATCCAGGAGATCCTGATTGGTGCCTTGCTTGGCAACCGCAGCATGCTGTTCTTCAGCGTTAGTGATTGGTTTATTACCCACGTACAGTTCGGCGGCTCTTGCAATCATCATAGCCTCTTTTTCGTCTTCTCGGTCCATCTCGGATTCAGTATCCGAGGAGTTTTCACCCTCATAACTCCATTCCGACATCGTTACATCTTCATCACGCAGAGCGGCTGCTCCTGGAAGCCTGGCGGTCGGCATAAGGGGCGGAGTGACGACTGGGATCACGACGGCTTGAGTGTTGTCGTCTGGTGTAGCGATGGCTGGTGTAGCGATGGCTGGTGTAGTGACGATCGGTGTAGTGACAGCGGCTGTCTCCGGGTTCGGCGTCGACTCCGTCGAGGAGTTGCTAGCAGCCTCCATTTCAGGTTCTTCATTCAGACGAAGGGCATCGTCGGGCTTGGTTTCGGCGGCTTCGATACGTTGAGCGGCGGCAAGCTTGGCGGCGGCGGCAATTTTCTCTCCACGAGTCTGACGAGCGGTTTTCTTGATCATCTTGGGCATGGTGACGTGGAGTTTTGTTTTTAAGGTTATTTTTTAGGCTTTAAGGTTTTGATATGTGGTGTGTGGGGTGTGTTGGCACTTCACTTAAAAAAATGAAACGTGTAGGCAAGTTTTATGGTAGGAAAGTAAGTGAGAAAAAGATGTCGGTCCACACTGACCACACACCGGTATTTATACATGTTTATTGTTACTACAGAGATGTAATGTTGGGTAAATAGATAGGTGAAGGAGTCATTGCCAAGAGATGGATAGCGGAAGGCTATAGCCTGGCGCGTGTCCTAGCTTCTGAATGATTGGCCATGATCCTAATTCATTAGACGTTACGCCAATACTACATAGCATGGGTACCGGATGACTGATCCGGACCAGGAACATCTTTCTGGTTCATGTAGTTCGTGCTGGCGAAGGTCCATGATTGGTACCTGGAGCCAAGCTTCTAGATATGACATTTTGTATCTTCTAGGCAAGCACTTTCACTGTTTTGATTGGACTCGTTGGTCTTTGTTAAGGAGTCTACGATAGTAGACGCGTTCGTATCTCTATGTACTTACTACTGGACTCTGGTGAATATTGCACAAGCTCCTCGAACGAATTCTTCAAGTCTGTATCCCCGAGGCCGACAATATATGCCTTTCCTCTGTTGATATCGCCGTCATAGTTTCTCTTGGTGTTCTTGCTACGGCGATACGTATGAACGGTTTTCTGAACTGATTCAAGGTGCTCCTCAATGGTGCGTTGAGAAATATGAGATGTCTTGGACGCCCTTGACCTTCTGGAGGCGACTGATGTCATTGTCAGTATCGTGAGCTGTGTCGGAGGAAAGCAGGTAGTTCCAACAAAAGAAGCGGGGCCACGATGGACAACAGGAAGAAGGGATGAAGAACCAATGCAGATGCTGGAGAAGCGATGTGAAGAAAAAAAAATCAAATATGCGCCTGGATTCAAAATAAATCAAGCCTTAAAAAAGGCGATCACAGAGACCAAGATTACATGCATTTAGCACGTCAATCAAAATTAAATCAGCACAAAAACAAACATCGGACATAATGCACGTTACATGCAGTTGTGCAGGGTATGTTAGATATCAAACATGGCATGTTGTGTTTTATTTTTCTAATCCTCTGAAAAAGTTCCCTCTCTCACATGAATTGTGCTCTCACGCGCATAACATTACATATGTGTTTAAAATAAAGATAACATGTATTGTGCCTTGCAAAAATTTTGTCGGTCAAAAATTATTGTTATTTGGGCCAGAAAATTATTTGAGCCATTTTCAAGTAATTAATCGAACGGCATTCCAAGTTCAACGAATAACATTTTTCGCCCATTTTGTCGGTGAATTTTTCCGACAAAACAGTCGATTGATGTTATCCTCCTCTCCTCTCCTTTTAATCGCGCGAACACTTCGGCACTGAACAAAAGGTCCTGGCGGATTCGAAAACTATTTGAACCCTCAGAAATTTTAATCGGGCCATTCAAGCCCCGATAAGACAAAATTTTTGCAAGGGACAATACATATATATACAAATACAGAAGTGGCAATGTGCGTCTTGACCTCCCAGCTCTTGAGATCCTTTCTCATTATTGCATCCGCCAGGTTACTACCTTCAACATACTCCATGGTGAACATGATAGAACTGGACGATGTTACTGTGAGTGAGCCGCTTGATGATATCGACTTCCTTCCTTGTGTGCTGGTCTGTCGAATCGAGGAATCCCTTGACCACAACATCATCGAGTCCGCACTTGGCTTTAAAGATTTCAGCTTGGGCACCACTCCCAATCTTTTTCCCAGTTTAATGTTGTCTGTCTAGGCAGAGGGAGTACGTGAAGGAGTTGTTTCATGTTAGTTATCAGATTGCTTCGAGCAAAGTGGCATTGAAGATATGTATGCTACATGAAAAATATTGTGGATTTTTTTTGTGGTAGAAAATGGGTAGTCAGAATAAGATGTGGCTCCAGAGAACCACACGTTGGGTATTTATTACTTTTGGTCGTGGACCTGGATAAACTATGACCATGGAGCTCAAGGGCGTAAGTGTTTACAGCTCTAGTGCTCAAGGGCGTAGGCGCTCCATCTCTGATGGTGAGATGGAGCTCACTGGACTTAGGCTGATATGCAACACTACACATACCCTGCAGTTAAGAGACCACGAGAACATGATGACGGACAGATAAAGGATGAATTGCTTGTCATTCTTGTGGAAAACCCCAAAACGATGCTTATGGTGACGACAGAGGGCTAGGTTAGGACGTGGGTGTTCTGATGGAGAAAGAGTGTGAGAGTGCAATACGAGTGGGATAAAATGGAACCAGTCAAAAAAATGAAAAAAAAGCGTGGGAGCGAACATAGAATCTTCGCCCTTGCACAATTCTGTGACTATCTAATTGGCTATCATGCGCATGGCCATTCAGGGTACAACAGTCACATATCTTTTCAAGCCAGAAGAGCAATACAGCTGCCGATCACTCAAAAAAGTTTGGGCTGTAGCTTCGCTATGGGTTAGTGTTGCTCCAGGGAGGGCAGCTCTATACTGATGAATGACAATGTTGGCTGGCGCAAGTAACAAGAACCGAGTGAGCAGAAATTTATTGAAAAGGTACCCCTTAAAATTAAAAAACGCCTGATGACGTAACGACATCTGGGGTTTACACGAAAAAGTTTTGAACCAAGTTCTTGAACGATCAGGTATGTGCTACCCCTTAACATTCCAACCACAGAGGGAAAAAGAGAGAGAGATGTTGTTCTTTCGAACAAATCTTTACAACAGAGTGCTTAATCTCAGCAGATCGACGCAACAGAGCGTCTCTACTGCTTACAATACACCGTTGCTTAAAAGTCGTCTGCAATGGATTTATCTCTTCCAATATTTGAAATTAACATTAGCAGGAGCCTCATGAAGCCTTTCCGCTCCACAAGACCACCCCACGTAATATGATTCAGGACCCGGAGGTCTATTCGTATTCAACTAAAAATCGGAAAAGGCGGTAATCGTCGCGTTCTAGCACGGATTCTGACTTAGAGGCGTTCAGCCATAATCCAACGGATGATAGCTTCGGGCCATTGCTTGCTCAAGCAGGCCCAAATACCAATTATCCGAATGAACGGTTCCTCTCGTACTAAGTTCAATTACTATTGCAACAACATTTCATCAGTAGGGTAAAACTAACCTGTCTCACGACGGTCTAAACCCAGCTCACGTTCCCTATTAGTGGGTGAACAATCCAACGCTTACTGAATTCTGCTTCAGTATGATAGGAAGAGCCGACATCGAAGGATCAAAAAGCAACGTCGCTATGAACGCTTGGCTGCCACAAGCCAGTTATTTGGTCCTCTATCTAACTTTTATTTAAAATTTGTGACAGAGAGCCGCGTCGTGATGGTTTTCGAATTTTTACTCTGGCAGTAGAAGAGCTTGAGCATTAAAAATTGACTAGCTATGAAAGTTCATCGAGGTCTATCGAAAACCATGCAGAGGGCGCCAGGTTTCATAAGCTGGTTCCCGAGAAACAATTTGTGAAACAACTTGAACTTTATTTTTGCTTAGTGAAAAACTTTGTCGAATTTTAATGCGGTCCCTGTAAGAGCTACCGCGACTCTCTTTGTATCGTTCGAAAGCCCCAAGAGAGGCCTTTGCGATGGTAGTGATTTTGTGGGAGATAGTATTGTAGTGTTGAGGTCAAAGCGGCAGTGAAAGTTCGTTTTCAACGCTTTTTGATAGACTTTGAATTTTTGCAGCTTGTAGAACCGGCTCGCGAGAGCCGGAACCTCGTCATGCGATAGAGCACGGCATTCCCTCTCCGTTGATACCATTTGTAGATCATGTTACTTTGATGTGAACGGCAGTTACCCTTGACACAACGATTTGACAGTGTAGTTTGAGTCTGTAACAGTAGTGGCCAGTCACAACGAGTATATAGAGTAGGGTAGTACGATACTTGCAAAGACAACTCTTTTCCAGCTATTAGACCTGACCCCTGCTACATGGTAGCAAAGGTTCCTCGACCACCGACACCCTGACCACACCTAGCCCCAGACCCAGACCCTGCTTCCCTACCCGCTTCACCTTGACCCTGACACCCTGAACCCAACACCCTGCCGTCACCCTGCTTACCCCTGACCCCATCGACCTCCTCACTTCGCGCCTCGAACGCCTCACGATGGCCGCCTTTGTCTCCCTCTTCGCGACCCCCATCCCCGAGAATGCCACCATGCCAGCAATTAAAATACGACCCCCCGAGCCATACGAGGGAGAGCGCGATGGCTTCAAGTGCGAAGCCTGGTTAGCCACTCTCCGCCGATACCTCATCGGCGCTCATGTCCCCGTCGCCGAGCGTACCCTGCACTCGGTGATGCTCCTCAAAGGGCCGGCCGCTCTCTGGTGGGAAGGCCTACGATTGCCCGACGACACCCATATCGACATCTTCGTCAGTAGCTTCCGCGAAGCCTTTCGCCCCCGCAACTTCATTGAGTCTGTGCGCGCAGAGCTCCTGCGCATTAAGATGACCTCCACCTTGGCGGAGTATGTCACCAGATTCCGCCGACTTATCGCGGTACTAACTCCTGAGGGTGCAGGAGGACTCAACGTTGCCGTCGAGGAGTTCGGTCGCACGGTGTTCATGCAAGGGCTCACACCCGAGCTACACCGCATGATCTTCGCCAACATGCAGCTAGCAACCGCGAACATCGAGGATGTGATTAACGCTGCAGAATATTACACTAACTTTATCGGCACCAGCTCCTCCTCTGCGACCCCCCTCGCCCCACCACGCCACAACCCAATGGCCATGGACATCGACAACATCCAGGTTGTAGTCAACGCCATCATGCAGGCTCAGCAACAACACGGTTACCGCCCCCACAACCAGCAACGCCCTCGCCCCAGCAACAACCGTTATAAAAATAGCAACAACCGCAACAACTGGGCGCCCACCCCCCGCTTGACCCCTGCAGAGCGACAACGCCTCATTGAAACCGGCGGTTGTTTCAGATGCCGCAAGAGCGGACATCAATCGTGGGAAGGTGTTTGCGCCAATTTCATTGAAACCAACGAGGGCGCTCCTTCGGGAAACGCCCCCAGCGGTCAAGCTTAGTCCAGGACTTGATCGCTGAAGCCCCCTCCCTTTCTCCTCTGGACAAAGGGAGTGAGACCTGCTCCCAGGCAAGTGTCTGTTCTATTTCTGCAAATAAAATTGCTCCTGAACTGAATGCTTGCCACCTGCCTATGCTCGCTCCCTCACTTGCAAACGAGAATGATACTCTGGATACTCACCCCGCCCCCAACCCCGCGCCCCCTGTTGCGAAACTTTGCCATGACCCATCTGTGGTGCTTAGATTGCCTGAGAAGACGGACCTGGACCCACTCTCCTCAACCGCGTCTACACCCGTGCTCACCAAGAGCAAACTGAGACGTATGAACAAGCGTGCTGTCCGGCTGCAGTCCTTCACAGTGACTGAGGCTGAGCGCACACTGCTCACATTCATTGGCTCGATCAATGGACACCCTGCACGCATCCTCATCGATGGCGGTGCCGAGGGTAACGTCATCAGCTCCTCATTTCAAAAACGACATTCGCTCCCTCTCCATTCCCGCAACCCCATCCCCATTGTCCTTCCTGACGGCTCCTCCTCCATCACTCAACACACTGTCCCCATCACCCTCACCCGCGACAATTACTCCGACAATCTCGACCCCCTCCTCTACCCTCTCAAATCATACGACTTGATCCTCGGGAAGCCATGGCTCACTACAGTCAACCCTGAAATCAATTGGCGCACCAACTGTGGTATATTCACCAGAGCCCAAGCACACGTACATAGTCAGGAACCCGTATACGCATTTCTGCCAGGGTTCCATAATAAAAGCTCACGATGTGTGGTGTGTGGACCCACATCTTTTTCTCACTTTACTTCCTTGACCCAATCTTCAATAATATATTTCATTTTTTAAAGTGAAGTTCTCAAGATATCCCACACACCACACGCATTCCAAATAAATAATCAAAAACCCTTCATCATGGTCAAGCCGACAACACGCAGTCGCATTCTACCTGCCCTCGCATCCACTGCAGATGCTGTGCCAACGATGCACGTTGGGAACGATCCAACTATGGAGGAAAGCGCATCTGACAACATGGATGTTGACAGAACGCATGACGATGACCTCGACTACGATGAGGATGCGGACATGATTGAACGTGACAACACGAGTGTAAGCTCATCGGTGGCCACTGCAGGCCTGCCATCGCCATCCACCACGTTCCTCTCATCACCGGCCACTGTTGCTACCCCAAACCTCAGTGACCAGCAACTCTTAATGAAGCTACACGAGGATCGCCAAGCCTTACTTGAGGCGAAGCATGCCACCACTAGACGTCTGGCAGCCAATCTGGCCACTATTGAGGAGGCCGAAGCCGCTGCCCTGGCTCTCCAACAAAAGGATCGAGTCATTCAACTTATGAAAGACACCCTCCAGGAGACGCTGCCTCTCGGTATCACTTCAGGTAAAGATAAAACCGACCCTGATGACCATTATCTAAAATGCCCAACAGGGTTGCCCAAGTTCAAAAAGGACAGTAATGCGCGAGAGTTTTTAGCTGAGCTACAGAGCACTTTAACGGCTTTCGCGGGTGAGAAGCGGTTCGACAGAGACGCCAAAAGATACCTGTACTACTACACTGAGAGTCCCATTCATCGTCGACAGTTGAAGGATGAGTTGCAAACACGCCAAAAAGAGACTCTTACTTGGGAGGATTTAGAAGCAATCTTTCTCCGCATCACAATGCCCCCTCGACAACGTATGGTCGAAATCAAAAACATTGTAGACATGGGTCGTGAACACGACGAGTCGTATCGACAATTTGCAATGAGGGTGCAACGCGACATCCTGATGCTCGGTATTGAGGATAGCAACTCTGTCATCCTTGATTCATTGCAACACAAAGTTCCTGACGACATCTACAATACCATGCTCATTGCACTGCGCATTGAAAAACAACGCACTAAGTTTACGTCCATCAAGGAGTATACTGATATTCTTTGCCAAATGTCTGGTCCAACAATGGATGTAGGGTCAGCCCCTGGCTTCGCCAACCATGGTACGCCACGTAGTCAACGATACAACGCAGCAGGACCGAGCCGCAACCCTCGGCAGAGACAGCAGCAACGTTTCAACCCCGCTGTACGTCCCCAAGCTCAGGTGCACAACAACCTGCGACCCCAGCAACCGGTGACTCCACCAGCTTCGTTCTCTTGCGATAATTGCGGAGTGAACTATACCCACGCGACAGAGGCATGTGTCCAATGCATGTTCTGCCACAAGTTGGGTCATACTGCTGATGAATGCCGTGGCAGGCTTCGTAGCGAAGCAAACGCTGGCGGCAGCAATGTTGCAACTGCCCCCAACAACTCAACCGATAATACTACCTTGCATGTGAAGCTTTCTGCTCTCGGAATTACTAAGTCCGGTACTGATACCAATCTATCTACAACTCCATTACTCATCAAGGTTCCTACCGCGGATCCAACGCACGAGGCCGTGGCGGTTACGGACGTGGCGGTCGCGGACGCGGCGGAAACGGCCCCAACCGCCGATAAGCAAGCATCAAGTCAACAGCTGATTGATGTAGATGAGCACAATGAACCCACTGAGGGTTGTACACCAATAAACGAAAATGACACACCATTTTGTAATGACACTTCGTCCGATAAGAGCGAGTTGAGTGATAACGATGAACAATCTGACATTGGAAAATACATACGCGCAACCCATGCCAAACGCATTCCCTCAACCACGAACGCTACTGTGACTCCACAGGGAAAGGCAGTTAGACAACGCCCCAACAAACGCCAAAGAAACATGCGGAGGAGGATGACTACTGAGAGTAGCACGCGCCAGGAAGAACTTGCTCCGGCTACCGACGATAACACGCGTCAAGAGGTACTTACCCCAGCTACGGACAATAACACACAACCAGAGGTTATCGCACCATTCATTCCTCCGTCCTCCGGTCTAATCACGCTCACAGATGGCGTAAAGCTGGCTACAATGGCCACCGCTCGGACTTTAACCAACACGCTTTTTGACGCGAAAGCTCACATTTCTGAGCAGAATCCTCTAATTGCTAGTCTGAGCAAACTCAAACTTGAAGACATTGACTTTGAGAGCCTTTACCAAGCCGAACGAAGCCGGCGGGATGCCGAATCGCCACCGCGTGATTCTCCTGATAACAGCATTCGCGTCTCGTCTTTATGCATGGAGGAACCCTCTCTGTCCAAACTAAGTACACCCTCCGAAAAAACGGATAAACGCATCACCGTCTTCGTCTCGTTCGAAGGGGTAAAGTATGAAGCACTG
The DNA here is from genome assembly GCA_029449245.1 of Mortierella alpina. NCBI lineage: Eukaryota > Fungi > Mortierellomycota > Mortierellomycetes > Mortierellales > Mortierellaceae > Mortierella > Mortierella alpina. The sequence goes on along the minus strand of JANATF010000028.1, from coordinate 64,954 downwards.
CTTGATACGGGTGCAACAGACACATGCATACGCAAAGACATTGCTCTCAAACACAAGAAAGCGATCACTCCGATCGAAGGTCTAATTACATTAGCAGATGTCAACACGACAGTACCGAGAATCGGGCGCACAGAAAATATCGAGTTACACTATGGTACCAACGTGGTATCAGCAATGCTCGAGGTAATAGACCAACATTACCCATTCCTGATCGGGATGGATCTATTCCACCAGTTTGGATTAGGTATTACTGGACTCACCAACCCTGGCGAGCACGCGACACCGCTACCAGAACCTGTAGAGGACACCAAACCTTCTCTAATCCCGGGTACAAAACCACGGATCGAGCTTTCGAGAACTTACATACAAGAGAAGGAAAGATACATGGCACACATAGAAAACGCACTCGCGGAGAATGGGAAGATCGAGAAGACAAGCTCTTGCCCGGTGCCAGAAATGAAAGTTTTCTTGTCTGTACCTGCAGACACAATTCTGTATCGAAAGCCACGTCCTTTCGCTGAGAAACAACAGAGCATTTTTTCTGATACAATTGGGAAATGGCTCGAGGACGACGTAATTACGCTCGCTCCTGCAGGCAACGTCCATAACAACACCTTGACCTTGGCTGCCAAGAAAGACGAGAACGGTGACAAAACTATGTGGAGAGTCTGCCTCGACCCGAGACCACTCAACAAACTCTTGCCGGATGACAACTTCCCGTTACCATTAATATCTGACATTATTACTCGTCTTGCAGGCAACTCTGTCTTCACTACACTCGACCTCACTCAGGCGTACCATCGTCTACCCATTAACGAAGAGGATCGACCACTTACAGCATTTATGCACAATGGCATACAATACATGTTCAAAAAAGCACCTTTTGGCTTGAAACCATTATCAAGCATCTTTCAACGTGGAATGTCACGCATCCTCGGTGATCTTCCATTCGTACTCAACTTCATTGACGACATTGTGATATTTTCAAAGAATCGATCTGAACACGCGAGAAATGTACGCACCGTAATCGAACGGCTCAATGCAGCCAAGCTCATTATCAATAGTAAAAAGAGCAACTTTTACAGCACACAAATTTCGCTGCTAGGATTTGTTATTGGTCTGCACGGCAAAAGTGTCGATCCCACCAAGTTCGCCAATATTGACGAATGGGTTGCGCCTACAACGGCGAAGCAGGTTCAATCATATCTTGGCACGTTCAATTTTTTCAGAGAATTCATACCACTGTTCAGTAGGGTTGCTGCTCCTCTGGACGCATTACGGAATCGAACAGATTCATTCGTGTTGAACAAAGAACAACTTGAAGCATTCAACACATTAAAAGAACTGCTTACACACGCGCCCATCTTATCTTTCCTGACTTCAGCAAACCATTCTATGTCGCCACTGACGCGTCAGATGTTGGGATTGGTGCTGTCCTGTACCAATTGCCGTACGGCAAAGAATACCCCAACAAGATCAACTATATCTCGTTCGTTGCCAGATCTCTACAAGATCGTGAACGACGTTATAGCGCTACCAAAAAAGAACTGTTAGGAATTGTCTTTGCTCTGAACAAATTTCACTACTACCTGTGGGGCAGACAGTTTGATCTCTACACTGATCATCGCGCATTGATGTTCATTCACTCTCAACCTAACTTAAACTCTATGTTGACTACATGGCAAGATACTATCTTGAACTACTCTTTTGATGTACACTATCGCCCAGGAATTATAAACATCCTTCCTGATGCACTCTCTCGTCTGTTTCCCGCTAATATACGGAACCCACCTACCAATCCTACGGATCAACAAATTGCACTCTCGTACATCCATATGCTCCAAAACAGCGAGACTGAAAGAGAGATTGTCCCTGACACTGAAAGAGCAGACACATTATACAAGACGCACGCAATGGGTCATCTAGGCACCAACGCCATGGTGAACTCTATTCATTCATCAGGGAAAACATGGCCACAGTTAGCCAAAGACTGCCTTGAGTTTACCAAACGCTGTAGGGAATGCCAGCTGATGAATATAGCACGGAAAGGATACCATCCAATGAAGGCCGTACATGCACATTTACCCGGCGAGCACATTGCGATTGATTTAGCTGGACCTTTCACCAGGTCCAAAGACGGCAACGTCTATTTGCTGGTCATGGTTGATGTTTGCACCCGTTTTGTGATGTTGGACGCTCTTCCGGATAAATCCGCACTTACTGTGGCCACTGCTGTATTCAAACGCTTCACTGACATCGGCTTTCCACGAGTACTACAATCTGACAACGGCAAAGAGTTCGCTAATGACATCGTTCGAACCATGGTTGACAAATTACGCATTGACCATCGCTTAATTACACCTTATCACCCAAGAGGAAACGGCGTTGCCGAAAATCATGTTAAATCTGCCTGCGCAATATTACGCAGAGAAATCAAAGGGGAAAAGCACAATTGGGATCAACACGTTCCTTTCACTCAACTGTCCATGAACACACGAACAGTGCATCTTCACAACTCTTCCCCATTCTCACTCTTCTTTGCACGAAAAGCAAATGGTTTCAGTAACTATACTGACGACAAAGGCGTCCCAATGAGTCAACAAGAACTCGAAGAACGCCTGGAGTACATGACAAAAATCGTCTTTCCTGCTATCAAACTCAAATCAGACGCTACACAAGCAAAAATGATTGAGCGATTCAATGCCACTGTATTGCATAATGACTTTCCTGACGGCGCAAAGGTAATGACCCTTGACCCCATCAGAGGAGACAAACTTTCGCCTCGATATGAAGGGCCTTATACTGTCGTTCACAGAACTGCCAACGGTGCTTACGCCCTCAAGGACGGCACTGGCATGCTTTTAGGCAGGCACTATGCCCCTTCCCAGCTCAAACTTGTGCTGGAGGATTTTGATGACACGGCTACGTATGAAGTAGGATCCATTCTCGATCATCGAGAAAGTCCTATTAAACCTCGCACTACCGAGTACTTGGTGAAGTGGAAAAATTACTCTTCTGACGCCAACACATGGGAGCCTGAAGAACACTTCATTGAAAAGAAATGCATCACTGACTACTGGGCAACACAGCGAGCCAAGGCAAGCACCAACAAGCGCTCCGCCGAAGTCCCTGCTGCATCAACTCCCTCTGGTCCAAAGAAACGTCGCACTACTCGCTCAAGCACGACAAAAGCACTCTGAACGCGGCACACCAGACCAGTCCTCTGCACTGCAGCGTCACACTACAGTATACCGCGCCCTCTGTCACTTCAAAAAAAAAAAAAAAAAAAAAAAAAAAAAAATCGCCATTACCCCTCTGCCTTCATGCAAAAGACATCTTGAGCAACGGACCAATCACACAATGACATGCGAATGGCGTGATCAACCAAATGCCCATCGTGAATCACATTTAAATGGGATGGCAAACGACATGAGAATGGCAATTCACTCCATCCGTTCTCGCCATTCACCTCCAAAACACAACTTCAACTCCCACAATCCTTCAGTCCTTCCTTAACCATGTCCTGCTCTCGCTCCCCACTCGCTGACCGCACCAACCAGCCAAACGCGCCCACTCCTACACCAGCGCGAACCTCTGCAACTGCCAGGACTGTCAGCAGTAACGGCAACAACAGACAAGCCACCGGTAGCAGCGCCGCCTCTGCCGCTCCTGCCACCCCTACCACTCCAGCGTCGCCACCACCTCCTCATAGGGTTCACTTTGCCCTCCCTGGCCACGACCATGCATTCCAGGCCCCTCATTTACGCGAGGAACTCCCTGCAATCCCCTGGGCACCATCCCCCGACGAGCTGAGAACCGCTACTGTTGGTGTGCGCAACGCTCAACACATAATGCGTTGCGCCGAGGCCTCAACAACACTATGGGTGTCGGAGTACATCGCTGAATTGAGCGACCGATTCCGTATGAGAGGAAGGACAGGCTTTACACCTATCGTACCAGAAGAGAACGTCGATTCGGACGCCCGCCTGGACCAATACACAAGAGCCATTGACGGCTGTAACAACATAGTCCACGGCATCAAGCGCACTCTACGCCAATACGCGGCCACGTTCGACAGAGAAGTCGAGTTCGGCGCGGCACAAGACACAACGCACCGACTACTGAGTCAGTACGTCTACCACGGAGAGCACGACGGCCATGTCAAGCGACGTCGACACAGCCCTGCGATGGTACCCACTAAAGCCGACCCCATTGACGCCACTGTCACTCCTGACAGCACAGGTGCCACCTCAGTCGCTAAAGAAGCGGATCCGGTCGTTGTCGATACTGCACCTGTAACCACAGTGGTCCTGCACACATCGGCGAGCAACGCCTCACCGATTAGGCCTCGACTACGACGGACTGAATCATCGGTCCAGGATGACACTCCTCCCACTACCGATCCGGTGGACCCTAGCTACGATCGCTGTAAACGATGCAAGTCATGGAGGGAGCTGCACACCGTTGCCGATTGTCCTAACCAGGGCATGATGTCACCTAGACCGTAGCAATAACCTTATTGCAATTAAGCATCATATAAACACGTTATTTTTTATTTTTTCTGCAACACACCGCTGTTCCATCGTGCTATGCACACACAAATACAAACAAATCCGTGAGTTTTGACTCTGCTTCATATCCCATGAATCACCTGAATTCGTGCCTCATTCTCCAAAGGGGGGGAATGCTCTGTGGTATATTCACCAGAGCCCAAGCACACGTACATAGTCAGGAACCCGTATACGCATTTCTGCCAGGGTTCCATAATAAAAGCTCACGATGTGTGGTGTGTGGACCCACATCTTTTTCTCACTTTACTTCCTTGACCCAATCTTCAATAATATATTTCACCAACGACCTGCACTTCCAGCACCATGGAGGCCACGTTGTCTGGTCATGTCGAGGGTTCGCGCCCTCTTCAATCACAGCTAAGTCCGGCGGTCGTCTCCTGAACCACATGCACTTCCACGCCCTCGCTGCACAACCCGGCAACGAAGTGTTTCTTGCATTAGTGAAGACCACCTCAGCCATCACCCCCTCCACACCGCCCGTTCCTGCTGATGTCCTTCCCATCCTCGACGAGTTTCGTGATGTCTTCCCCACTTCCCTTCCTGACGGTCTCCCACCAGACCGAGGCGACGCAATGAAAATCGACACCGACCCCACAGCAGACCCTCCTGTGCGACCAGTCATTCGGCTGTCCATCGCAGAACTGGATGAGCTCAGGAAGCAGTTGGACGAATTGCTCAAAAAGAAATTCATCAAACCGAGCACATCCCCCTATGGCGCTCCCGTCCTCTTTGTCAAAAAGAAGGACGGCTCCCTGCGCATGTGTGTGGACTATCGTGGTCTCAACAGGATCACTCGCAAAAACCGACACCCCCTCCCCCGCATCGACGAACTCATCGACCGGTTCAGGGGTGCACAGTTTTTCACCAAACTTGATCTTCTTTCTGGTTACCATCAACAACGCGTTTATGAACCCCATACCCACAAAACAGCGTTTCGATGTCGTTACGGTCATTTTGAGTTTAACGTCGTACCATTTGGTTTGACTAACGCTCCCGCTTCATTCTCCAACATGATGCTCAACGTCTTTGACCCCGGCCTTGACAAGTGGGTTGTCATCTACTTGGACGACATACTCATCTACTCGAAGACGAAGGCTGAACATCTGGAACACCTCAGGAAAGCACTGGCCCTACTTCGGAAGCACGGCTTATACGCCAAACTTAGCAAGTGTTCATTCATGCAGGAGCAGACGGAGTTCCTAGGCCATGTCATTTCGAAGGACGGGATCCACACCAACGCCGGGCTTGTTCGCGCCATCCGCGAGTGGCCCCGACCCAGCAAGCAGAAGGATGTACAACAGTTCATTGGACTTGCTCAATTCTACCAGCAGTACATTGACGGATTTGCTGACATCGCGTTACCGTTGACTGGACTCTTAGGTGAGGGCGTGCCATTCTCTTGGGATCCTGACAAGGAACACGCCTTCACCGCTCTCAAGGACGCCATCAGCAAGGCGCCGGTACTCAGGATCTTTGACCCCGACCTAGCCACCACTGTTGAAGCTGATGCGTCTGGATTCGCTGTTGGAGCCGTGCTTTTTCAGACAGACGAACATGGAGTCTCGAGACCAGTGGCGTTCACATCCAGGAAGATGAATTCTGCAGAGAGGAACTATCCAACACACGAACAGGAGCTGCTGGCTGTCGTTCACGCGCTGAAGACATGGCGTTATTACCTGGATGGATCACACTTCGTCGTGTACACGGATCACGCCACGCTTCGCCACTTCCCAACGCAGCCCAAGCTGACTCGCAGACAGGCACGTTGGATGGAGTTGCTGCAGGAGTACGACTTCGACTTCAAGTACAAGCGTGGCGCAGACAACATCGTACCAGACGCCCTCTCCAGACGACCAGACCACAAAGACCCAGACCCGGTGGCACTACACTCGTTGGCCGTACAGTTGGACCCAGGATTGAGGCAGCGCCTGATCGATAGTTACCCGGATGATCCTAAACTCGGTCCTATCTATGAAAGCTGCCTCCAGGGAAGTTGCCCACAGAGATACTCGCTCCATGAGAATCTCTTGTTTGTTGAACGACATGGCATGAACCTTGTTTGCATTCCTCAGAAGTCTGACATTCGTCTTTCTCTCTTGCATGACGCTCATGACTCGGCCATAGCAGGACACTTGGGATTTGACAAGACCTATGGCCAATTGAGACGAACAGCGTATTGGCCAAGGATTGCGCGAGACACAAGGACGTACATCGAGACCTGCGAGAGTTGTCAACGCAACAAGCCCAGTCGCCAGAGACCAGCAGGACTTCTTCAACCACTTGAGATACCGGATCAACGCTGGGACACTGTGACCATGGACTTCATCGTACAGCTACCAAGGACACCTCGAGGGTTCGATGCCATCACGGTCTTCGTGGACAAACTCTCCAAGCAAGTCCACTTTGTCGCCAGCAAAACAACCGACACTGCTCCTGACGTCGCGCGGATCTTTTTTGACAATATTTTCCGGCTGCATGGAATGCCCACCTCCATCGTCTCGGACCGCGACGCCAAGTTCACCAGCCACTTCTGGAAAGAACTTCATCGCCTCATGGATGTCAAGCTCGCAATGTCCACTGCATTCCATCCTCAGACGGACGGCCAGACGGAGAGAGCCAATCAGACGTTGGAGATCATGCTGAGAGCATTCGTGGACCAACAGCAGACGAACTGGGACCTTCTTTTGACTGCCGCAGAGTTCGCCTACAACAACGCCACCAATGCCACCACAGGATTCTCCCCCTTCTTTCTGAACGCCGGCTTCCACCCACGTGTACCAGCATCGCTGCTCCTGCCCCCGACCACACTCGTCCCTACGGTAGAGGCGTTCGTGACGAACCAGCACACCTCCTTGACCATCGCAAAAGAGGCCATAGCCTTAGCACAGGAACGACAGGCCAAGAATGCTGACACACGGCGCCGAGACCACAAGTTCAAAGTTGGAGATCAGGTGCTGCTGAACACGGATCACATCACAGTCGCTGCGGATCAAAACCAGCCCTCACGCAAATTGCAGCCTCGCTTCATCGGACCCTACACGTTGCTAGAGCAGCACACGCCGGTCACCTTTCGTGTTGAGCTGCCTCCAACGATGAAGATACACGATGTGTTCCACGTGGACCGCTTCCAAGAATATAAACCGTCGCCAGAAGCCCTCGGACCACGAGCGCCCGCCATGCCTCCACCGGAGATCATTGACGGCGAAGAGGAATACGAGGCTGAAGGCATTCTCGAGTACAGACGCTATCGTCGTCAGCATCAGTTCCTTATTCTTTGGAAGGGTTATCCTCGCAGCTCCGCCACTTGGGAACCACTCGGCAACCTCTCTCATTGCCTCGAGTTGGTCAACGAATTTAAAACAGCACATGGTATCCAATTTTAAAAGGGGAAGGTGTAACAGTAGTGGCCAGTCACAACGAGTATATAGAGTAGGGTAGTACGATACTTGCAAAGACAACTCTTTTCCAGCTTGTGGTGTTTTATGCTGGTGTGGGGCTCAGGCACGTATGTACCTGAGTCGCATCTCCCTTTTTACTTCTACGATTATTAAGAGTTCCCGTGACCGGTGTCTGGAGGAGCTATATAAGTCCTCCAGATCCCTGTCCACAATAAAACCCTCTCTTGTTCTCGTTGACTTCAGTCCCCAGTTAGTATTGTAAGTTTACCCCTAGAGAATATCACATTTTTTTCAACGTACTAAAGAGTCGGCATCCATCCATTGCATCCATCTTCAAGTGTGTTTGATTTGCATCCATTGAGATTCTATCATCCATCTTCCACTGTTTGCAATTGGGACCTCTCCTTTGTCGTTTATCATTGCTCAAGCAAGATCCAGAAAAAGACCCAATAGGCTTGTTCCTGTTGAATCCTGTTTCGAAGATCGAACTTGTGTGCTCTTTTGTGTATTGGCTGCACATCACTGCGTGATCCGCTGTTCTTGGAAATATCCAGTGCGCCGTGTTCCAGTGTTGTTTTCAACCACCACAATTCTTTGCATTTGTTCTTGGTATTTACCACGGCAAATCATTGTGATTGTTTGACGGTATCCACCGCCTGTAATTCATCATCCTCTCTGCTGATTGGCTAGTGCCATCAGCAAATCATTCTCTCTGTTGTCGGTTAGCTCCGCCAGAAAGTCTTAATTGTTGTCGTGTTGTTGAGTTCCAGCTACCGGAAAATTCTTCCTCAAGCAGCTGAGCTTCGACCGATAATTTTACTTGCAAAGTCATTTGACGCCAAGTATTCCTTGTGTGTGTTTCGACTATCACTTGGTGTGTTAGAGACAAGACCTATAGTAGGGAAGTCTCGTGTAATCATCCTATAGACTGTAAGCTGTAGTGTTTGAGCATCGAAACTGTTGGCATAATAAAAGTCCAGTCTTGGTATCGCTTGAACCTCCTTTTTTCGCCTTTGCTTTTTATTACCGCATGGCTTCTAACGATAGTGCCTCAGCTATTCCTGAGGACGTCGTAATGGCATCTGGTGATCCACCCTCAGCGCATACTGGGGAAGCTGATATGGACGTATGGTCTATCGATGCTTCGGATGACAAACTTTCCATGTTCCAGAAGTTGGAGAGGGAGGTCGAGGAAGCCAACAGGGATAAGCAGGATGCTTTGAGTCGCTACATGGACACTAAAGTTGCCGTGCGCAAACTAAAGCAGCTCGACAGCAAGGATGCAACTCTCACTGATGCTCAACGTCGGCGTAATGCAGCTAAGCATGATGCGAAAGTGGAAGATGCCCAACGAGATCTCGACAATGCTGTTAGGGATTTCGACACGGTGCATCGACACTGGATGCAAATGCGACCGCAACCTCTCGATCATCAATATCGAGATGAGCAGCAGTCGCCGGCTTCGGACGTGCAGGACGCAGATGAAGCGTCAGGATCATTGGTCGCCCAATTTAATTCGGCGAGCATCTGGCATTGCGACATCAGGCGCTGCTTGAAGGAAAAGGTTGTTCCTGTTTTCCAAAACAGCGAGAAGATTGACTTCTCGAGACTGATTCCTAAAAGCTTCCCTGACGAGCCAGAATTCAAGTTGAAATTGCAGGGCAAGGAAGACCTGGCAGCTTTGGAGATTGTGCGAGTGATCAACAGGTTTTTGCGAGAGTTCCGAGACTTTTATAAGTTGCATCTCGGCAGCCTGTTTGCGATCCTAGCAAGCCAGTACATGATGAAGGCCTTTAGAAAAGCCGGCATCGAGGTACGCTTGTTGGAGGAGTCACTCGTGACAATGGGCAAGGACTTGACAACCCAAATGGAGGCCGTGCAGGAGGCAGATGGACCAGTGTATTTCGACTATACGTCGATTGACACTTGGTTTCCGATTGAGAAGTGTGTGCGCGAGCTATTTCGCGTTGACCTTCTTAAGTCGGAGGCTGTCAAGCAGGTTTTCGCCCTCGACACTGCAACATTCACCGACGTCCACCTCTATGCGGGCAAAGTCGAATTGCTGATGGAAGCGTCAGGACTCAAGGACTCGGCTTACGAGACTCTAGTCATAGAGTCTTTGTTTGCTGGGTTGCCTGATGAGGGACAGAAGGCTATCACGGCAAAGTATCCAAAGATGGTTGAATTACCCAATGTCGCCGCCTTTTTGGATTGTGTCCGTGCTGACAGCACCCAATTTCCAGGTCGCAAGACTGATTGGGCCAAGTGGTTTAAAGCCCGATTCAAGTCCATTGAGATTGCGAGTCAGTCGGCCACTCCGGTTGCTTTTGTGAAGAAGCCCATGATCCCGCAGCCTAACAAGGGCAAGCATCCTCGCAAGGATACTCGCCAGCCTTGTAGCAAGGAGAGGTGCACTTCCAGCACCCATGCTCCAGCCCAATGCTACGTATTGCATCCTGAACTGAGACCTCAGTTCAAGAAGCACAAGTCGTCTGCTCATGGCCATATCCGTTCGGTGTCGGCCATGCAGAAGGCGCCTGCTGTTATTGAACTGCAGCCTGTCCATGCCAAGCGTTTGGCCGCCATGACTCAAGAGGTCGATATGATCCGTAGTTCGAGCTTGGACACTATTTTAGCGGAGAAGATTAATGATGTTCATATCAATAAACATGCTGATGTTGCCCGCTATTTTGCTGAATTTGATCCTTATACACCAACAAAGAGACTTTGTGCTTTCAGAGGTGCCCAAGAAGGTGATAATCGCATTTCGGTAAAGATATATGCCAATGGCAAAGAACTTACCGCTGTACTTGATTGTGGATCCACAGATTCGTATATCGATTTAGCCATTGCTAGAGAGATGGGAATCAAAGTAGCCAAGCTACCAGGACCAATTGAGTTAGGAGAAGCTGGAATGAAAGCTGAAAACATGCTTACATGCGACAAAGTTGATCTTGTGTGTAATGACAGATCGGTTTCGTGTCAAATAAGTGTTATGAACATACCTTATTACGATTTTTATATCGGCATGGACTTGTTTCCTCGCTTTGGGTACTATGTCGGAGGTGTCCGCATGCCCAAACCGCCTCCTTTGACTGATATCTGGATCTATGATGATGATAAACCATCTATCTTGCCAGATGCTGTTCCTGACACAGAAAACACGCCCGAGTTCTTAGCGGACAAGGCACATTTCCTGAAGGAACTGGAACCTGCACTGGAGCGCAACTCTGCAATCGATCCCAAAAGCTATTGTGAGCTTGAGATCCTGAAAGTAGAGTTGAAATTGCCGGCAGACTGCGTAATTAATGTCAAATCCAGGCCGTTCCATGCACATTCACAAGGTGCAGAGGTCGCACGTCAGATCAAACAATGGGGGGATGATGGTGTCATCGTCCTTGCGCCGAAAGGCAATCCCTATAATAACTCGCTGACGTTAGCAGCCAGAAGAGATATGGATGGTAAAGTGTTGAAGTACCGAGTGTGCCTAGACCCGAGAGTGCTGAACAAACAATTGTTAAAATCAGACACGTTCCCGTTGCCACTGATTCCAGATCTACTCAAAAAGGCTGCTGGTCATAAGTATTATTCTACCTTTGATCTGACGCAAGCGTACCATCGACTGCCACTTTCAAAAGAAAGTCAGCCGTATACAGCTTTCACCTATGAAGGAAAACAGTACATGTTTGCAAGAGCTCCCTTTGGTTTGAAACCAATGACGAGCATCTTTCAAAGAGGCATGTCTTACCTCCTCGGTGACCTCCAGTTCGCTGGCATCTATGTTGATGATACGGTTATTTTCTCTCATACGAAGGAGGATCATTTAGAGCAAGCAAAAATAATTGTGGACAGATTGACACAAGCGAAGCTCATCCTCAATCGTCAGAAATGTCATCTCTTTCATACAGAGATCATGTTGTTAGGATTTCTTGTTAACAAGGAAGGAAGGAGAATAAATCCTGAGAAGGTGGCCAACATTTCACAATGGGCCCCGCCTACCAACAACAAGGCAGTACAAAGATACATGGGAATGTTTAACTACTTCCGAGAGTACTTGCCGTTATATGGTCCTATTGCTGGTCCACTCGAATCTTTGCGCAATGCTAAAGGTCGCTTCGTACTGAATGATTTGCAGATGAAGTGCTTTGAGGGCATTAAAAAGCTATTTCCGTATGCTCCTATTTTGAAACAAGTAATCTGGAGACTGCATATGTATGTAGGAACGGATGCTTCGAATGAAGGGATTGCTGGTATGGCTTATCAGTTACCATTAGGCGAAAAAGACGATAGTAAGATTAATTATATCTCTTTCACTTCGCGTGCTTTGCGTGATCATGAGAAGCGGTATCCGGCTTATAAAAAGGAACTACTAGCAATCATCTTTACTTTAAAGAAGTTTCACTATTATTTGTGGGGCAGACGTTTTACCTTATTCACAGATCATAAGCCGTTGACCTTTCTGATGGATCAGAAATGTTTGTCAAACATAATGGCTGATTGGCGTGAAACTATATTCAGCTATGACTTTGAAATCATTCATCGTCCTGGAATATTGAATGTGATCCCTGACACTTTATCCAGAGCGTTTCCTGAAGAATTATGGCCAGAAGATAAAAGGTCAGCTATCGTGAAGCATTCAAAGAGTAATGCTGCCATGTCCAGTGTGTCATCTGTTCCAGAGACAATTGATTCTGTAGACTTTGCTCTTCGAATGACTCCTGATAGCATAACATCTCCAGAAGGGGTGCAGTTGCCTGCATTGTCTTTCATGCATCAAATTCCTGATCCTGAGAGTTGGCACGTTCCTGAGAAATCTAGGCGAAGAGAGATTTTGAAGAAGACGCATTCCTTTGGTCATTTAGGGGCTACAGCAATGGTGAACATGATCCATCAAGACAATAAAACGTGGCCCAGATTGAAAGAGGACTGTGTCCTCTGGGTTAAATCGTGTTCATCTTGTCAGCGGTACAATATCGCAAGAAAAGGCTATCACCCTTTAAAAGCCATTCACGCAGAATTACCTGGTGAACACTTGGCTATAGACTTGGCGCAATTTCCGCTGAGCACTAATGGCTATGAATATGCATTATTAGTCGTTGATGTCTGTACTAGATTTGTATTTCTATTTGAGTTGAGAACCAAGGATGCTGCTTCAGTTAGTAAGCGCCTTTTCCGTCTCTTTTGTGATATCGGCTTTCCGAAAATCATCCAAAGTGACAACGGGCTAGAGTTCGTCAACAGCATTATCAAAGAAATGACAAAGACACTTACAATTGATCATCGTCTGTCTACACCGTATCACCCTCGAGGTAACGGAGTAGCAGAGAGGCATATCAAGTCAATGAAGGACATTCTTCGTAAAAACATTGAAGCTAACCCCACTAATTGGGATGTGCACTTACCCATGGTTCAACTTCAAATGAACACGAGAATTGTCTCGCTTCATAACTCTACACCGTTCTCCTTGTTCTACGGTAGAGCGTTTCCTGGGATATCAAATTTCACAGCTGCGGACAGTCGATTGCTATCTGATGATGATTTAGAGAAAAGATTATTATACTTGACTCATTTGATATTTCCTGCACTTTCTGACATTAGTTCAGACAACCAAAAGAAAATGATTGATAAATTCAACAACTCGCATACCATCCGTGAAATTCAACCTGGCGCATTTGTCATGGCGATCGATCCAGTTGCTGAAGGTGCTCTTGTTCCTAAAAAGGACGACCCTTTTAAAGTAGTGAGACGAACGAGCTTTGGTGCTTATGAATTGCAAGACGCAACGGGTGACATTTTGCCTCGTCACTATGCTCCTGAGCAATTGAACGTAGTAACCCAAGACCTTGCGCAGCCCTCTGAGGAGAGCTACGAAGTTGAGTCGATTCTAGGACATAGCTTAGAAGACGGCCAATTGCTTTATAAGGTTCATTGGAAGGGATACTCGGAGAATGAAGACTCTTTCATCCCCTACGAACAGTTTGACTCGGACAAGTTAGTCCACCAATATTGGAAAGGAATTAACAAGACGAATCCTCACGTAGTCGCGAAGCAGCACCGAAAGAAGCTGAAGACTCAGAAGGAAGAGTTGAAGAATCACCTTGCAACAAGCGTGACAGCTAGCACTAAGAGAAAGGCTCTTGCAGTCGCTTCAATTGCTCAAGCTGTCTCCGGCACTACGCATCGGGTCAGACGATCAGGTCGTGGTAATACGGAGAAGTTGTAGTCGTTTTCAGGTTTGTGCAGGAGAGGGAATGGAGAAGAGAAGAGGCATGTACATTACAATTTTTGTAATTCTATTTTTGAACCGCGTAAAAAATCATTTTGCGGGGGAGTGTGGGGCTTATTCCCATGTATACCACATTCTCACGCGCGCGTTGTTCACCATGAGGTTTTTTGGATTAAGGTTTGGACCTTACTTTCCTCATTCATTCACACTTGGTCTTTGGTCTTTTTTCCGCATTGCGTTTTTCCATGACAAGTAAGAGTTGTCTTTTGTCAACTCGTGCCATTGAGCACTAGCCACCGTATATTAGGCATTTTAGACAGCCGCAGTCTGCAGACGCACTGTACAGCAGTATGAGACATGTTCTCATCAGACTAACTCAGGTTAATTTTTGATCCTGGTCTGAGAAGGCTTTCCCGTTCTTCATCGGTTTTCCTTCCCAAGTGGTTCAAGCAAGAGATGTACACTCTGCTTTACCCACTCTCAGAGGTTTTAATCCCTCTATCTATATGGAAAAGGTTCTTTTTTCCCATCACGTTGTATGGTTTTTCCTTTATCCTGGCACTTTAGAAACGAATTGCTACCGTTTCTAGCCACATCACAGCACTGCAACCCTGGATTTCATCTCGAGGGGGGAGTCTGTGGTGTTTTATGCTGGTGTGGGGCTCAGGCACGTATGTACCTGAGTCGCATCTCCCTTTTTACTTCTACGATTATTAAGAGTTCCCGTGACCGGTGTCTGGAGGAGCTATATAAGTCCTGTCCACAATAAAACCCTCTCTTGTTCTCGTTGACTTCAGTCCCCAGTTAGTATTGTAAGTTTACCCCTAGAGAATATCACACAGCTATTAGACCTGACCCCTGCTACAGAGTCTTTCGGTGGAGTACAGGTGCAAAAGTCAAATATCGTGTCATATCTTTGTAAGCAAGCGCTCGTTTGATCTGAAAATTGGAGGAGTAGTAGAGCTCGACGAGCTGGTTCGAGTGGTGTAAAGAGAGCCCCAGGTACCATAAGGACTTTATGGAGAGGGAGTGTGTGGAACAGAAATGTCTTGTAAATTATGACACCCACCCAATCGGACAATGCCTTCACTGGTGGTTACTATACCGACCTGGGTTCGACTCCCGGAGCCACCGTGATCAGTGAAGCTGTATTTCCAAGCATCTGTTATTTCCTACTAGAAGTTTATCAACTGTACTTCCAAGCATCTGTTATATCCTGGTAAATGTTTATCGACTGTATTTCCACCCAGGGCTTATATCCCGTGTGGCTTGCCATTCAAGGGCGCAGCGCAGAATACTTGATTTCTGCCTTTGGACTCTACTTTTCACTTCTTTCCTTTGCCTTTGTTCTTCTATCCAAGATATTCAGACACTTTGCCTCTATTTCTATCCCAAGATATTCAACCACTTTGTGTCCACTTCGATGACTGTTGTGGTATATTCACCAGAGCCCAAGCACACGTACATAGTCAGGAACCCGTATACGCATTTCTGCCAGGGTTCCATAATAAAAGCTCACGATGTGTGGTGTGTGGACCCACATCTTTTTCTCACTTTACTTCCTTGACCCAATCTTCAATAATATATTTCAACTGTAACAGTAGTAGCAGTAGTCCCAACCTCTATAAAGTCTAGGTTAGATCATTAGTACAAATACAACTCTTTTCCACCTACTGACCTTACTCCTGCTACATGCTTAGATTGCCTGAGAAGACGGACCTGGACCTGCTCTCCTCAAACGCGTCTGCACCCGTGCTCACTAAGAGCAAACTGAGACGTATGCACAAGCGTGCTGTCCGGCTGAAGGCCATCAGTACTTTAACAAGTTTTTAGACCACGGTAGTATTGCCATCAGTCTTTTAAAAGGCTTCTTTGACCATCGTAGTATTGCCATCAGTCTTTTAACAGGCTTTCTTGATCAATGTAGTATTGTGTAACAGGAGTTGAGGGTGCATCGTAAGGGACCAGAACAAGGATAACGCCAAGCCGTAAGAGACTGGAACGCGACCATGCTTGGTCCCACACAAAGATAGATAAATAGATGGTTGCCCCCTCTGTAATAAGATCAGACGATTCTCACCCAAGCTCCCCTGACCCCAGCCCCAGAACCCCCACTTGCTTTAGCTATTACATATTGCCATCAGTATCCACACAGCGCTTTTTTTTTTTTTGTCTTTGTGGTATTCAAGGGAGCTGACTTGGAGGTTCAGTCCCAAGAGTCTTGAAGGTATGTCAGTACTCTCCAGTGTTGCAATACAGCTCGTGTCTGAATTAACTGATTCAAACGACAAGCGATGAAAACTCTTTGTCAATAAAGTGGAGTTGAACAGTCAAGTGGGTTTATTCTGTGTCAATGTAGAACTCATAAATAGAGGTCTCCTCTGGTATAAATGATTCAAACGGCAAGCGATGAAAACTCTTTGTCAATGAAGCTCATGACGGATCTGTTCGCTTTTGACAGATATGGGGACAGAAGCTGTGCTAGCGCTTCCAAATATTTGTTGAGGTCTTGATTGCCAAGTATTGGCAAGCGCAATTCCTCTGGGGAATAAAGAGACAATATTCCGTCGATCTCCTTCGCTGCATAGCTTTTGTCAGTGCATCGTACTCTCTGTTGTGTCACCGACTCTCTGTCCAGCACGGCCTTGGAACCACTCTGGACAATACTGCTGGCTATTCTATCAAAGATGTTGGACACCGCAGCCCCGTCGCCATTGGCAGCCTGATCGAACGATGCAAGAGTGAAAATCGTGTAGGGTTGGCAAGGATGGTTTCTTGCAAAGTGACTGGAGGAACGACATAAATAATAGGTCGAAGCATCGTGGAATTTGGTCTTGGTTTGTCGCAGCTGCGACAGCAAGTCGCGTCCCGAGACTGCCCAAGCTTCCTTGTTACCGGCGAGTTTCAGGCCAGCATCCACTGACTCCTGATCGAGGAATATTTTTGTTGCCTTTGAATGTTCAGCATTCGTTAGCAGAAAGGACGGCGTAATGCCACCGACCGACGCATCTATCTTGGTGTCAAGGCGAAGTGAGGACGTGATGAGAGCGTCAAAAGTTCCTGTGCCAATAATCAGCCGCTCTCCCTCTGGCGCCAGAACCGTCACCGGCCACACATCCTTGTATGGAATACTGACCGAGGGAGGCAGCGAGTTTGCAACCGGTCGACCTTTCCTCACGACAAATGGTTCTCTGTGGGCATCCACCATCCTTGTCCGGCCATACACTTCCACAGTGTTTGCGACAATCGCCTGGTTGTTCTTCTTGTTCAGAAGAATACATCCAGAGAGAATCTTGGAGCAAGCGAATCGAAGCTGCAAAGAAAACCTCCAGTCGCGGTTTAGCAGCTCACAGATATCATCGTTCAACTCCACATAATTCCGAGTGAGAAGAGATCCGGCATATGGAGAGACCGACATAAGGTGCTCCAGTCCTGCACTCGGGATGGGTGAGCATTTCCAGCAGGATTCGGCATCATCGAGCTTCCTCTTGCGAGGCACAGATGGGGTCGGATCGACAGACACTTGACCGAACGAGAGCCTCTTAATCACGGAGGCATGAGCTAGAGCATTTTGCTCCGCACCATGACCGTCTTTGAAAGCAAACGGTTGGAGATCCAGCGCTTGAATGATGCATAGAGTTCTCTTTTTCTCAGCCTCGCTCGCATGCCCTTGTTGGCAACTGTACAGCACCGCATCCTCGTGCGTGCGCGACACAGAGACAGCGTCAGGAATAGGCGGCAATGGAAGTGCGATTTCTTCCGGCATCGATATCACTGCAAGCCCACTCTCTGGCGTTTTATCCTCATTTTCAACACAGGCACTGTTCAGAATATGCTTTCGACATCCTGTTTTGGTCCTGTATACCGCTTGACATATCGGACACTCGTAAACGCCATCCACCTGCGTCACCACAATCTCCCGCGATATACCGTCGCAATTGTCCACCACAACTGTAAAAGTCTTTGCGTGGTAATCAGTAATGTGCAAGCGTCTTTGTTCCACCGAGGAGAACGTTCGTTCTGGACTGCATTCATCACAGATGAATTGAACTGCCTCTGACATTGTCTTCTGGATGAACGGCTCGGGTGCCAGTAGAGAGGACGATATCAGTGGACGAGCTGTTGAGTGCAGAGTTCAAAGTGGCGAAGGACAAGATGGATGACGATTGCGATGAACAACTTGATGGGTGCGATGAACTTGATGGGTGCGATTGACACGTTGAAGGGTGCGATGGGCAACTTGGTGGGTGCGATTGACAACTTGATGGGTGCGATGGGCAACTTGATGGGTGCGATTGACACGTTGAAGGGTGCGATGGGCAACTTGATGGGTGCGATTGACACGTTGAAGGGTGCGATGGGCAACTTGCGGGTGCGATTGACAACTTGAGGGGTGCGATGGGCAACTTGTGGGTGCGATTGACACGTTGAAGGGTGCGATGGGCAACTTGCGGGTGCGATTGACAACTTGTGGGTGCGATTGACAATTTGATGGGTGCGATTGACACGTTGAAGGGTGCGATGGGCAACTTGTGGGTGCGATTGACACGTTGAAGGGTGCGATGGGCAACTTGCGGGTGCGATTGACAACTTGATGGGTGCGATGGGCAACTTGATGGGTGCGATTGACACGTTGAAGGGTGCGATGGGCAACTTGATGGGTGCGATTGACACGTTGAAGGGTGCGATGGGCAACTTGCGGGTGCGATTGACAACTTGAGGGGTGCGATGGGCAACTTGTGGGTGCGATTGACACGTTGAAGGGTGCGATGGGCAACTTGCGGGTGCGATTGACAACTTGATGGGTGCGATGGGCAACTTGATGGGTGCGATTGACACGTTGAAGGGTGCGATGGGCAACTTGTGGGTGCGATTGACACGTTGAAGGGTGCGATGGGCAACTTGCGGGTGCGATTGACAACTTGATGGGTGCGATGGGCAACTTGATGGGTGCGATTGACACGTTGAAGGGTGCGATGGGCAACTTGTGGGTGCGATGAACAACTTGATGTGTGCGATTGACAACTTGATGGGTGCGATTGACACGTTGAAGGGTGCGATTGACAACTTGATGGGTGCGATTGACAACTTGATGGGTGCGATGGGCAACTTGATGGGTGCGATTGACACGTTGAAGGGTGCGATGGGCAACTTGATGGGTGCGATTGACACGTTGAAGGGTGCGATGGGCAACTTGATGGGTGCGATTGACACGTTGAAGGGTGCGATGGGCAACTTGATGGGTGCGATTGACACGTTGAGGGGTGCGATGGGCAACTTGATGGATGCGGTTGACACGTTGAAGGGTGCGATGGGCAACTTGGTGGGTGCGATTGACTCGTTGAAGGGTGCGATTGCCACTGTGATCAGTGAAGCTGTATTTCCAAGCATTTGTTATTTCCTACTAAAAGCTAATCAACTGTACTTCCAAGCATCTGTTATTTCCTGGTAAAAGTTTATCGACTGTATTTCCATCCAGGGCTTATATCCCGTGTGGCTTGCCACTCAAGGGCGCAGCGCAGAATACTTGAGTTCTGCCTTTGGACTCCACTTTTCACTTCTTTCCTTTGCCTTTGTTTCTTCTATCCAAGATATTCAGACACTTTGCCTCTGTTTCTATCCAAGATATCTCAACCACTTTGTGTCCACTTCTATCCAAGGTATTCAGTTACTCTAAGTCAGGATATCGTCAGAGATCATTGGTGTTGTAGTTGTGAGAAGCATTGCCACCAATTTGGAGAGATCGAGAAGCATTGCCACCAATATGAAGAGATCGGGACGAAATGGCTTGCTGAGGCCAGAGGACATTCGTAGGAGCTGTACAAAAGTGAAGAGGCGGGATAATGAGGCGTGCCACAATGGGTTTGGGCCTGGATGAGCTTTCATGTACTGCCTCAATCGGGTGAATTTTTTTTATTCTTTTGAGTTAAAGATGGTGGCGGTGGGGAACTGAGGACTAGTACATGGACAACGAGGTGGATATCAATATTCCAAAGTTGTTTGTAGATGGATGAACCATTGCGTGCATAGCTTTTGATCGGCGGGTACTATTACTTTATTTTTGGTGGCGGCATAGCTATTTTTAACTTTTTGTCAGCTTGTGGTCGATCATTAATAGCTTTTCGTTACATAGATGGCTACTAGCAATAAGGTCGAGATACAAGACATCCTTGTACGTCTGCAGACAACAGAGAAGCAAGCGGACGGATCTTTGGCTCTCTCCGTCACTTACTTGGTCTCTCAAGAGACCCAGAGAGCCAAGATTACCATCCCTGCGGGGAAGGGCATGTCACGCCATGTGGCATATCGGGCGGCCCTGGACCTCTACTACAAGCGAATTCCCAAGGGCACTGAATTCCGTGCAAGCGGTGTTATTACCAACTCGTTATACAAGATAAGCAAGGCAGGCAAGGAGCAAGCCGGATTGAGCACTCGCATGGTTGTGAACGCATTCGAAATGGAGGAGCCAGAAGAGATGGACGATGAGCTGGAGTCGATTCCTGTCAAAGTCTATGAGCAAGAAGAAGTAGCAAAGGACAAGGTACAGTTTTCATGCGGCCAACGAGTCGCTTTGTTGGAATATATTGAAGCGATTGTAGGCTTGTTGGTTTATAAGTCTTTTGTACTCAATGGATGATTTTTTGTTTTATTGCAGACGGCCGAGAAAGTCGTAAAGGCTTTACAAAAAAGAAAGCCCGTGGCCTCCCCGTCAGAGGTATCAAATGAATTGGAGTACAAGATGAAGCGAACATTAAACCATAATCAGGCTTTGTATTCTTTTAATCTGGTTCCTTTTTTTCGTGTTGTAGTCTTCTGAATCGGACGACGAACCACTGATAAGACGAAGACCAGGAGGAGCAGTAAGTGCGGCGAGATGACCATGAAACATAGTCATTCCAATCATCATATTTATTTCCTGGGCTGAATCTACTTTGAATGAATGACCTCTCTGTACTGATTCTTTGTTGTGTAATTTAGAATGTCACGCCCACAACCCCCAAGCCTCCGACGGTGCTTGAGGACATTACGAACATTGAATCGAACAAGAGGAAACGAGGACGCCCTCGCAAGCAGAAAAGAGGACGAAAGGATGTGAGTGATGACAAGAGTCAGGAGGAACAGGAAAATGAGGATATTGCGGCGCTTGAGATTCTGGATCTGTGAAATGAACTTGGACCAAAATCTGAAGAGCATGTAGCTTATGAATAAGGTTACAGTGTGTGCGGTCTCGAAATAAAAGCAAGATATTGTTTGCGTAATTTATTTCCTACAACAATACTTATTTCCATTGTCCAATCAGAAGTTGTGGTCGATTGACAAGTGAGAAGAAGTGCTGTAAGGGGGACCACAGGGCTCCAGGGTGCTTTTAATAGTGGCGGGTCCCTGGTGGCTGAGTACTATTAAGTCTAGTTTTCTATTTAATGTCTTTGCGTTTTGTCTTTGTACGTCTTTTCTTTCTTTTACTCCCATCCTTCCCATCTTTCTTTGTCCTCGCCAGTGCCTTCAGCAGGACCATCATCCATAGCACATCAGGTATGGTACTTGCCACACTCACTGTATTCACTCTTTCATCTTATCGCTTGCTTTTGTGCCACCGTTTTGAATACTCGTTGTCTTGGACGCTAAATCTACATGCCTTCTTGTTGCGCCACCATTTAAAAGCTCATCTTTTTTGCATGCTCATGTCTTCTTCATGCACCAGTAGTTGAGAGCTCATAGCTCCTTTTTCTTGTTCTTGTGCCACCAATTGAAGCTCATGTTTTTTGTTCTTGCGCCACCAATTAAAGCTCATCGCTTCGAAGGCTCATCATGTTGGAGGCCCTGTTTGTGTTTCTCTTACTTTCTCGTGTAGATTGTCTTTCATCCTCTTCAAGATCGTTTTCAGCAAGACTGTCATCAACAGCGCATGAGCTATTGTATGAGCAGTGGGCACATTTTCGTCGCCAAGAATAGGATTTTGCATAGGTGCTGAGGCCATTCCTTTTTTTTTTTTTCCAGCCGTTCAGACTTGATTAATGTCGTCGCACACACAGCTGTCGCCCTCTTTAATGGGGACTCCCACTCATTCGGCACCTCCGACCCCAGAGCCATCGATCTGCGATACCGAGATGTATTGTGATGGGTCATCAGAATGTTCTCAGGATGGTTATGCCGAACAGCCTGTCGAGTGCATTTCTTGCGAGGAGTGGGACATCGCATACAACTTGCAGGATATACCATCACTCTTTGATGATTGTCCCACACCAGAGCCATCGTGGCCCAGTACACCTATAGAGTCGTTGCCACCAACACCAGAACCTTGTTCGACGGATGACGAAGGCAATGACGACGGTGAGGCCTGGGGTCGTCAGGGACCAAGGCGTGGAACTCGCAGACGACCGGCATTGCTCAGACGCGGTGTTGTCGAGAATAGTCTAAGACGGGCCAGCGCACCGATTGAGCTATTTTGTTCTGTCTGTTGTCGTTTATTGCCGCCGGAGGATGCTTGTACGCTCAACATTCCACCCGGCACGGATGCTGACGTCATTGAGTGGCCTTGTCGACAGTACGGTGTCGAACCGACAAGAAGGAACGGCCGTCTTACAGCCTGCAAGAGTCATATGAACTTGAAGGCGTCTACCATTGCGTTTGTAAGTGCATAAGTGCTGTTCCTTATGTGGCGCTAGTGATGTTCGACTGTAGTGTTGTTGGTTGTTGTTGTTGTTGTTGTTGTTGTTTTTGGAACCACTATATTTAACATACTGCTGGTAATTTGGTCAATTGAAAAAAAAAACGTAGATCAATTTCATCAATATGTACTGGCCAAACCCCCTTCGCCACAGAGATGATGGCGGAAACGTCTTCGTAGAAGACGACACTCCGGGTCCATTAAGAGATTTGGCATGGTCCGATTTGCCATATATTTGTTTGGTCACTGCCCACGTGAACATTCAACAGCGTGGAGGAGCCAATATCCAGTTCCCTCATGTGAGCGGTCGTGTATCAATGTACCAGTCGAGCAAAAGGCTTTGCCAACATGATGGGATGAACTCGTTTTTACAAGATCAGACCGTTCCTGCGGCTAGGGTTGAGCGCATAATGTTGGCATTGGAGTGGCTAATTGAACACAACGAGTTGTACCGTGACTACCAGTCCTTGCTGCAACCGACACAGATGGGACAAGTGGAGCAGGATCCTCGACATCCAGCCCGAACAAGGAATCAGTTCCCCGCCGACGTTCTACAAGCCCTGGACCCTGGTCCTCGTGCGGCAGATGTGGGAATCGAGAACATCGTCGTTGGAATTGATCAGGACAATAACCAAGTGACTTTTCAGGATCCCAACTTGCTGCCAAAGCTCTTTCCAGAGCTGTATCCATATGGTTATGGTGCCTTTGCTCTCTGGCATCACAAAAAGGCTCTGAGGGAGGAAGGTCAACAGGGTCTGGATTCTTATACTCTGCGAGATTATGCAAAATATCGGTTGAACCACTTTCATCGTGCTTTTGCGAGAAATCCCAGGTTCATTGCCCTGATATCTGACTGGGTCAACAAAAACTGCTATCATGGGTTTCGTATGCGGACAACATGTCAGACGAGGACTGAAGGAAGACGGACACAAGTGCAGGATGTCTTGAGAGGTAAGAGAGAATTGATGCACTCTGCGATGTGCCCTTGAAAAGAATGAAAAAAAAAAGATGTCTAACAATCCTTTATATATTCCTCACTGGTCCACAGGTAACAGACTGGATCAGGAGCAGGTTACTGTTTTGCCCAATACGATCAGAACATCGATTTCGTACAAGCAAACTCTAAGGCAGGATATCATGGCCATGTGTCGGGAGTTTGACACACCTCAGATTTTTGGTACTTGGTCCATTGATCTTTCCGGCCCTGGCTTTGCAACACTCCCGAATCAGCACGCGGCTGTGGAGGATGTCCCGTATTTCTGTCTATTGAGCCAACGGGAGTGGCACCGAGTGTGGGCATTCATCAGGAAGTGGTGTGAAAGAGATCTCGGTGGGGTGCGCGCCTTTGCTTACGTGACGGAGTTTCAGGAGCGAGGAGCCCAGCATGTCCACTATCTCCTTTGGACCGGAAAGACAACCGAGCAGCTGATTCAAGCCAATGATGAAGCTCAGCAACTGTTCGACAAGGTCGTTTGCTGTTCTCGTGTACCCTCGGACCCAGTTCTAGCCCGCCTCGTCGCCGACCATCAGATTCATCGTCACGTAACCGCCTACTGTGGATTCTCGGATACGACGCCTTGCCGATTCGGTTTTCCCAAGGCACTAGCGGATCGGACCTTCATGGATGAAGGGACAGGAAGGATAGTCGTGGAAAGACACGAGGGCGATGAATACGTTAATGCGTACAACCCCAACTTGCTCAAGTTCTCTCAGTCAAATATGGACATACAGCTCAACAGCGGTCCTCGTGCAATTAGTTACATCGGCAAATACATCAGCAAGGCCAACACCGTTTTACGAGGTGAGCTCACTGACAGCAGAGGTCATGGCCGCGACGATCCCTTGGACCCCTTTTTCTACCATCGGACTTCACTGAACGAGATCACGATGGACCTCTTGAGCTACGACATGTCCAGGAAAAGCCACGACGTCCTGTTTTTACCGACACATCTCCCTATTGAGAGAAGACTGGTCCTTCGCAGAACGCAGCAACTGCAAGACCTTCCTCCTGAATCAACGGACATTTCACGTCCGGATCTTTGGCTCAAGTACCTGTGCCGTCCTCGAGGAGCGGTCTTTGACAGCCTGACGTACCCAGAGTTTTACAGACAGTACTATCAGGTTTTTCCGGGAGGGCACGATGACCAATATCACCAGCCGCCGTACGATGAGCCATTGGAGGATACAGATGTCTATCTAGATGCGAGTCCTCAGCGGCGCAAGTACAAAAATTATCAAGAGGGACATCATTGTGTTATCAGGTCCAGGCCTGTTCCTCAAGACAATCTGGATGATACATGTGCTCATTTGATGATGCTCAACCATGCCACTAGAGACGACTGCGATCGATGGTTGGAGGTGTACAACCAGCCAACATTGTTCCAAGTAGCCCAAGCCTTGCTGCCTGCTTCTGTTATGGAGACGGTGCTGCCTCTTACGTTAATGCAACACATGGAACGCTACGATGACGACGACGACGACGACGACGATGCTGATGCCGTTCCTATTCCAGCACCTCTTCTAAACGGTGAACAGAGCCAAGCTGTCCTGCGCCTGCTACTTGGAGGCCAGCATATTGTGAGCGGCTCAGCCGGTACCGGAAAGTCGACAGTACTACGAAAGCTGTGCCAGCTGTTGCACGAAGGCGGTCATTATCATCCGGTGATCCTGGCGCCATCAGGTGCTGCTGCATGCAATGTTGATGGCTGGACGTTACATCGCTTCTTTGGTGCGCCTGCGGACCAAGAGTTTGTCCCAAACTTGTTCAAGGTGGACTGGTTCCTGCACTGTATCTACTCAAGAGGTCAGGAGCCTTACCTGATTCTGGATGAGTATTCAATGATTCCCGCCACAACGTTCGATCAAATCAATCGTGCACTGCAGAAGGTGCGGTCAAGCAATCTGTTATTTGGAGGACTGCCCCTTGCGCTCTTTGGTGATTTCGGGCAGCTTGGACCTGTTATGAAGAACTCGGTGCAAGATGAGGGTGGTTCCCTGTGGCTCTGGAACTCGCGCATCTTCCCGCGACTCGCATCGATCCGGTTGACAGCGCCTTGCCGCCAAGTCGGGGATGATCGATTCTTCACGTTCCTCCAGATCGTTCGCCGAGGTCCCAGGAATGCAGACGAACAAGATTTTATCAAGGCAGTATTGGAAGAGCGCGATTACTTTGCACATGAGATGGAAATGGACCCCAGCAAAGTGACGATACTCTGCGCAAGACGAGTGTTTGCGATGCAGATCAATCAGGCGTACTTGGAGAAAGTGCAAGAAGAGGATCGATGCTTGTTTCGGGCTCTGGATAACGTTTCATCCTGCAGAGACGCGTGCAAAGAGGAGCAGGACGTTTTGGAGCGGGAGACTGGTCTCGCAAGATCAGTAGTGGTTTGGAAGGGCGCCCAAGTCTTGGTGACGGCAAACGTAGCGCCCTCACAGGGTGTTGTAAACGGCACGACTGCAACAGTCATCGGTTGGAGTCCTGATGAGGTCAGAATCCGTCTGAAAACTGGACAAGGGTTTGGTATCAAGCGCATAACTAGGGAACAATGTCGAGGAGGCCACTCACGCTGCCAGTTCCCGATCATGCTGGCGTACGCCCTTACTATTCATCGGACGCAAGGATTGACATTAGACAGCGTCATTGTGAATCTCGACAATCTCTTCTGTACAGGTTTGGCGTATGTAGCCATGAGCAGAGTTCGGAGAATGCAGGATCTATATGTGATCAAGACCCCTAGCGACCTCACATCATTGTTCCCTCCACCGCACCTGAGCCACCGTCTTGCTTGAAAAACAATATAATAAAAACAGGGCACGAGTTTCTCGCATAATTACAGCAAGTGACGCGACGTCCTTGAATGTTCCTTGAGTGGGTCTGATATTTTTTTATTATGAAGTCAGAGAAAGAAAAACAATCGTATGCAAAGGTTATGTGGTGTCACAAAAGTAGCTCAGATGAAAATGATCCTTGGCTTGATGCGTACAATGAGACTGACAACATAGAATCATTCAAATGGGTAACATGAGTGATCTGCCACATAGTCCCAAAAACGAAGCCCATGCGATAACCGAAGATTGGCCCATAGGATGGCAGGGTGAAATACTAGCAAAGTGTTATACAAAAAAAATGGCTGATGCTATTTGTAAATGGCAAGAATATCCACCGCCTGGGTGCTGTGGAATATCCATTGCTGCAGGCGAGCACGCGCGACGGCTGTCCAATTTGTTCCTGCATTGCCCAGTAAGAGTGGTCCTTGCTCGTCCAGGCTGTCAACCTCCCATACACGGCCCTGGTAGGGCAAAATGGCAATGATGTGGTTGCCAGTGGGATCGATGTCGTTGTCGTCCCCATCCTCCTCATCCTCGATCGTTTCGGCAGTCTCTGCCCAGGTCAGAACAGAATGATGTAGCGTATGAAGGGTAGTGTTCTTCATGGCTTCGAATTCAAATTCAGTCTGTTTTTTTTATGAGCGAGCAAGTGCCGTGTGCAAAGGTGTTGAGAATGAGGAAAATCCAAAATCCAAAATCCAAAAAACAAAATATAACAGAAAGTAAAACTTACTGTTGTGCTCTTTTGACGGATGACGTCAATGAGGGGTCGGAACAGAGGTCCTTGATTTTGAGTGGACTGATTCGCAAGAACGTTGATCAGACATATAGAGCAACAAGCGCTGTCGTTGTTCTATTGAAAGAAGAAGAAAAAAAAATAGACATGATATGGACAAAGGGAGAGGTTATTTTTTGGTGATGTTGGAAGAAAAAAAAATCGGTGCCGAAAAGTACTGTTGAGAGTGCAACAAACCTGAAGTTGGTACAACGGCAGAGGTCCGTAAGGAAGACGTCGTTTCCTGGCTCCATCAAAAGTGTAAAGCTTGTCCATGGCTTGGCGCACCGCCAGGTCATTCCAGTAGCACATGATGTAAGCTACATGAGAAGATGTTCGGGAATAATCTGTGGCAACAAAAGGTCTGATAATCTCTGTGACCTTGAAGGGAGCTCCAGCAAAAGTCATCCACAAGTTGATCAATTCTATCATTCAGAAAGCAAGGGTGGAAGAAGAAGAAGAAAAAAAAAAGATATTTACTGATGGATTCTCTCTGCGCATCTTAGAAAAAACTCTAGCACTTTCTTAGCAATAAGCAGCGGCAGGATGAATAACAAAAGACAAAACACAGGAATAGCAATGATAGGGAGTAAAAAGGTGATGGCGGGGCACAGAATCATAGAGAAGAAGATGGATATCCACGTACGTGGCTCATAGTAAGCCTCGCGCCAACGTCCTCCTTCAACACCGGTGGTTGGTACCGGCAGAGGCGCATTGCGGACGTTCATGGCCTGTTGAGGACAAAGAGTGAAGAAAAGTAAGATGAGCAGAATGAGGGAAATGTGAGGGGATGTGTTAGTTTGAGTGTAGATGAGCTACTCTCGAGTGATTTTGCCTATTATTCGCACATTGCTTGCTGACTTACTTCGGGAGGGAGGTCTGCCTGGAGCTGCGCGGCTGTCATTTGCAGCTTGTTTTGGATTCGGGTGTGAACTCCGGCTGCCTTTAGCGATCTCAACGCGACCTCAAAGATCTCTGCTCGGTGGCCGAAATCCTGCACGGTGTTGAGGAACACCTCACGGCCATGGTCGAGGATGAGCTTGTTGTCGGCATAGGACCACGTAGCTGACATGTTGGTGACAGCGTCCCGGATCAGACCTCGTTGAAGCAGATCCAAGACGTTTCGCAAAAGCTGCTCGCCAGGACTGGTCGTCACTGGCGTTGAAGACCCCTCGGTTCCGGAGAGGGCTGGAACCAAGTTCTGCAGGAACCGATACTGCAGAGCATGCCGACTTGTGGCAAGGTATTGCTGTAGCTCGGTGGCGGTAACCTGAGCGGGTGGTTGAACTTGTGGGTGGGTAGGTGTGCGATGCTGCTCCAGAACAGCTCCGATACGGGCCACATATACGGACGGTGCGGCCACAAGGCCGGTCCTAATGACTTCATTGATGATATCCCGTATGCCTTGTTGCAACGCAGGGTTGTTCGGATATTGTTCTTTTAACCGCCTTTCAAGGTATTGACGAACCATACGGTCACCCCCTCTGTTATACCGCGTGTAGATTCTCCAGTACGAGGATGCTTCCGACATAATGAGTTGCTTTTGTTCAAAGGAAAAAGAAAGGGAAGGTGGATGAGAGTCGATGGAAGGCGGATGGCGAAGAAACAAGAAGTCTGTTAGCAAGCCCAAGTATCTTTGACCTCGTCTTTTCTTTTCATGTTGAATGCTATGATCATCACCATCCACTCGCAGGCTTTTTTGATCTTGAATGGTTTTGCCATCAGTATCCATTCGCAGACTTTTGTTTTTGATGTGGAAAGGTATTTTGCCATCGGTACCTATTCCCAAGCTTTTGTGACGGATCGCCTTCTGTATGTCCATTCGCAGCCCTTTCTCCAGAGTTGAGATACTGCCATCTTCACAGTGATTGCAAGTGATGAGAAAAGACAAGTCCATTTTCCGCAATCATTTTTGCCACCCCTTAAACAAGCCGCTTTAGAAATGGGGGTGTTTCTCACATGGTTCAGAAAAACTTCATTAGTACTGAGAAAAAAGACTTTATTGTCAATAAACGAAAGCAAGGCAAATCAGAGGAATGAAAAAAAAGTTGTTTAGTATTCATTGTCAAAAATCCGTTTGTTCTTTCTCACTTAACCTAGTGGTCGCCTCGTACAAAGAAGAAAAAAAAGAAAAAAGGAAAGAAAAAAAAATTGTTTAGTATTCATTGTTAAAAGTCCGTTTGTTCTTTCTCACTCACCTAGTAGTCGCCTCGTAGAAAGAAGAAACAAAAAAAAAAAGAAAAGTTTGTTAGTATTTCTTCTTCACGGCACAAAAAAAATTCCTTTTTGTATTTGCTGCATTGACCATTTTTTATTTTCTGCAATATCTTCACGCTAATGTACATTTTGAATGGGCGCTTTCCCCTCCTTCCTAGAAAGTATTCATGCTAACCTTTACGCTAATATGTATGCTAATATATTTTTTGGTGGACTTATCCCGGCCAGGCTTGTTCTTCTCGGGCCCGTTTGCGTTGACTCTCGTCTTTGTGCTCCGAGGGCCAAACCGAGCTTTCGGTGCTCGTCGTGGTCGTGGCCGAAGTCGTCCTGCTCGTTACGGGAGAGACCATCCTGCCCTCATGATATATTGTCATCCTGGGCAACTGCTGGTTCGGCTTGGGGACGACGCCGACTTCTTGCAAGTGCAACTCTAAATGCTCCAGCGCCTCGGCGGTGAGCATGGAGGTGTACGGATGGCAGCTCATGCTACCTCGCACTGTCAACTTCTGGCCAAGGACCGCTTGATCCAGGCACTTTAATATTTCCCACATGTGGAGGCAATTCTCGTTCTCAGAAGGAAAAACCAGAAGCACCACATGTTCCTCGAGATCTTTGTCCTCGAATTTGCCTCTTATCACCTTCTCGCCGTTCTCGGATCCAAGGAACGGGACCGAAATGACCGTAACCACGGTCTCCCAATCGAACCAAATCGTCATTTTTTTTTGGTTCTCGAGAGGGCTCTTCTTGTTTGCTGTTGTTGTTGTTGTTCTTGTGGTTGTGGTTGTTGTGGTTGTTGTGTGTTTGTTTGTAAAGAGAGTGATTGAGAAAGTCGTGTTTGACCAAAAAAGTTTGCGGGACGGGCGGAAGGGGGGGATACGGTCAAATCACACAGCTTTTTCTTTATTTTCAAATATACACACAAGTCCAACTATCGTTGACATTTAATAATGCCCTTAACTTCTCGAACCACAGAGAAAGAAAAAAAAAGAGAGAGAGATGTTGTTCTTTCGAACAAATCTATAGAACAATGGGCTTAATCTCAGCAGATCGTAGCAACAAGGCTACTCTACTGCTTACAATACACCGTTGCTTAAAAGTCGTCTGCAATGGATTTATCTCTTCCAATATTTGAAATTAACATTAGCAGGAGCCTCATGAAGCCTTTCCGCTCCACAAGACCACCCCACGTAATATGATTCAGGACCCGGAGGTCTATTCGTATTCAACTAAAAATCGGAAAAGGCGGTAATCGTCGCGTTCTAGCACGGATTCTGACTTAGAGGCGTTCAGCCATAATCCAACGGATGATAGCTTCGGGCCATTGCTTGCTCAAGCAGGCTCAAATACCAATTATCCGAATGAACGGTTCCTCTCGTACTAAGTTCAATTACTATTGCAACAACATTTCATCAGTAGGGTAAAACTAACCTGTCTCACGACGGTGCTCAACGTAATGGAAGGAAGAGGAAGAGATATTTTAATATGCGGGCTCGAAATCTCGACTAGTAGAGGAGCCATCGGACCCGTCAGGTTGCGTAGAGGTTATTTTTGGGCGAAGGACGTAAGGCCTGAACCTGAGAGCTCGACACAATGCGACCCAGATAGAGCACCCCAGGCACTCAGATTCTGAACAAAGTGTAGTACCAGCTATTTCATAGAAGTAGCAGGCAGTGTAATTGCAACAAGCAGTTGGCCGGCTACTTTATTCAAGCCAAAGTGGTGTAGCTTTTGGCGCTCCTGCACGTCTGGCGGGGATCTGGTGTCAATTAACCCCCAACCTATTTAGATCCCGACCCCTGGCAAATAAATAAATTCTTCTTATCTGGACTTGAATTCCCGGTGATTACTTCCCTTCATGCGGCCCATGTCTTCACCCTCCAGCTTTCGTTTAATTACTATTTAGGCAGGTCTCTGGTTAATCAACAAAATCTGCATTAACATCTCCTCCACCTTTCGATGTCGTTGATCATGTAACGCTCTTTCGTCCTTCTTCTCTAGATCCTGCTGTTCGAGTCGTTCCTGTTGATTCTTCCTCTCCGCTTTCCAAAGCTCATCATGGACAGCCAACCGGTCCTTGATCTCGCATAGTTCGGCTTTGAGTGCTTTGACAAGATCTTGAGCTTCAGGAGACGCTGATGGCAGGGTTGAATCGGTCGCGTTTTGACCAGTGGCGGTGGTGGTGATGGCGGCAATATCAGAACTAGATATTTTGTCTTCTATCTTTTCCTCCTCCTCCTGCTCCTCCTCCTCCTCCTCCTCGCCGTTAGCATCGTTATCAATACCATCATCATCATCCGTCTCACTGTCCTCTTCCACCTCTTCTTCCACCTCTTCCTCCACTTCTTCCTCGTCGTTCTCCGAGCGAAATACAGACCTCATTTTTATCTCATCCATCCCGTACCTCTTCCGATACTCCTCCACTTCCTTATCAGTAGCCGTGTAGTACACCCATTTGGGAAAATAATCGAAATGATTTCTGAAATAGGGCAAGAAAAACGACAAGTTCTCGGCTTCCGCAATTAGACCGAGTCTGTTCTTGAGCCAGATTTGGTCCACAGTAAGGATCGTGTCGGTGTAAACACCGTTCATAAGCGCTATAGGAAATGGGAAAAATGAGCAGAGATAAGTTCAGATAAAGAAAAATAGAACAGCGGAATAAAAATACGGAGCGCGAGAAAGAACGAGAAATACATGCTTACCAATAACAACGTTCATCATCAGTACAGCGGTGAGAAAGAAGAATAGGCTGACCATCAACTGAATTGTCCAATGTCCCTTCATTAACGAAGTCTGCACCGGGCTATAATTGCCTGTCTGGAGAGGTATAAGTCAGATGTCAGGCATACGTAAAGTAACGAAATCGTGGACATTTGCAGCACTTGCGCGTCGCTTTACCATGAAGAAATAAGTCGCAGAGATAGACTGCAGGTAATTCCTCGGGAACTCCACCCGTTGCGCATTACAAATCGAGAGAGAAGTCGCATCCTCCGGATCAGGCTTACACTTGACAGCTCGGAAGTTGATCTCTGTCAAATGATTGATCGAGTGCGCGAAGGAAAGGATAAAGATGGCTAGGATGATGAAGAATGCGGGAATGTGGGAGAGAATATTGACCACGATCGTGACTACTCGGCATACGTTCCTGAACACTCGGAGCTCAAAGATCTTTTTTGAGGAAAGGAGAAAAGGAAAGACAATTCGCTCAATATACTGCATGAACGGTGTCTCCTGAAGACTGGATTGTTAAAAAGAACTTACAAAATGGATGTAGATGAGGACCACCGAGAAACTCATAGCTCGCAAAGCGACGATATGATCGGAAATGGCAATCAGGATACAACTCGAGACTATCGGGATCACATACGCACAGAGATCAACGTAGTTGTAGAACGATCTTGAACACATTATGGAAAAAAGGAGCGATTAGACTCGTGAATGATTTGGATTCAGGAAAAGAAAAAAAAGAGTAAAGCAACGCTTACGAAAAGTATTGGCCAATGCCTGCCCGCATCTGCTGAAACTCGAGATGTAGCAGCATGTAGCCGAGCACAATAATAGCGATGTATCCGCCATCCAGATCAGTTCGCTGCTCTTCATCTCCATAGAGCTGAAACAGTGTCACGACGAGAACCAAAACCTCGTACGAGATTTGGAACAACATTCGAAGGCACCAAAAATATCGAGCAAATCTGGTCCATTTGTAGGTCATCAAAGCCGAAAAGGCAGGATTGTCATAGGCTTGGAGATCGTCGTAGTTGCTGCGAATAAAGACCCTGTGAAATGGAAAGACAAAGTGCCAGATCATTCGAAGTACGAGAGTTGCGCCAGCTGTGACCGTCGTTGGTTTCGCTCCCATCTCTAGGTTCGTCGTCTTTGTCGGCAATAGCTGGTCCTTGTCGACAGCCTGGCCACTTAGTACGTCTCTGTCCTTCTTCGCCTTTTCGCTGCTGTCTTCGCTTCCTTGAATCGTCCAAGCCAGGGAGAACGGAGCCATATACAGACTGGCCTTGATGTCGGCATTCTTTTTCACCGTCTCAGCTGTCACTGGCAACAATTTCAGCTGGTTGTTGAGGTTCTGGGTCTTGTTGCTGTCCAAAATAATCAACCGGTCAAGGCGATGAAAGACTGGGTTCTGGTCAATCACCTCATACAGCTTTGTTTTTGCTGGCACCCAAAATTTGCCCGGTCGCCACTGGTCTCCGTTGTAGACTGCCTGCTGCAGAAGCTGATCTCGGTTCAAGACTGGAAGGAATGCAGCTCGTCGGGCAATATTCAAGGCTACGTCCGGGTGCTTGGGTATAAGGTGTGGAACACTGATCATCAGCTTTTCGAGCAACACCGGGTCGGTCGAGTGAGCTTTTGCGAGGCAATAATCGATCAGGATCTCGGCCACGGGCAACTTGAGTTCATCGATCAAGTGGGCAATCATATCCTTTTCGGCGTTGGCAGAGAACTCGTCCGAGCTTGGTGTCCAGTATCCAATATGGTTGCTAGATCCCAGGACGCCTAGGAGAAGTGTGTCCTTGCCAGAGCGAACACATTCGAGAACAATCTTCCACATAAAAGACGTTTTTGACTTGTCCACGATGGTGTTGGCATCACTAAGGCCTGGATCCTTGTTGATGTGGCGAGCGATAAATTCGACCACGGCCATTTGGTAGGTTATAGGGAGTGTATCAAAGTGGTCAGTGTACCACTTGATATTGTGCCGAATCGCGATTATGTTCGCCCGTCCTGAAAGCTCCCTCTCAGATGCCCCAAAGCTCGAGACTGTCTCGTCTCCATCGTGACCGTGGAAGCCTCCTAGCGTACAAACAAACCGGCCGTAGTCCATGGAAGTCTCATGCGTGTATCCGACTCCCAACAATCTGCACCGGTCGATTGCAGCTGTTGGTAGCTGCCACAGCTCAAAGGCGTATTCCGTGAAGACATAACATTGGTTCCGACCTTCCACAAAAATCCAACCCGGAGATCTTTCTTCTCGAAACGGCAGCTCGAGTAGTATCACTCCACGGGTGTTTGATCCACCTGTACCGCGTGTGCGGACAAGACGAGTGAGCCCCTTCTTGTAGTCGCTAATGAATCGGAATGTGCACCGCTGCTTCTCATCATAGACACTGTTTCGCTTTGGACCATGCTTCCAGGACTCTGAGCATTCTGGCCCACAAACTGTTGCTGTCGCCGTTGCTGTTGTTGTTGTTTTGTCGGGTTCGAGGTTCAACACCTGGACTGTCTTGTATGTACTAACAATCGCTGACCCGATGGCGTTATGCTGATCCAGTGTTGTTGCTGGCAGCACATGGATCGGCCAAGACCCGAGAGGGATAGCCACGGCGTTCTCTTGAATGTCCTCCACATTATGCATGTTGACATATCGAACAAGTTCCGAAGTGCTATTGCCAGACTCATGAGCATCGTCTATTTGGAGCATCGCCAGCCGTCCATTCCCTTGAGAAAGAACATTATGCCAGTACTGGAAGCGCTCGTCCACGCAGTAATCCCATGCAATACTTGTCCTGAGGCCCTTTAATTGTCCGTTCTTTGTCGAATAGGTGCAGACGAGGAAGTTATGAAACAGGACGAGTATAGATTCATCCGTGGACAAGACTGGATTGGATCCTTTTGGGAAATACCCAACGTTCTTTCCCGTCCGCCAGTTCCAAATCGAGATCTCGTTGTGCGCAGCCACGTACCAGACAAACATTGAGTTTTGAAGGGTCTTCATCAATAGCCTGTAAGATCTGTAACGGCCTCCGTTGAGCGAGAGCGCGGTGAGGGATACGGTGTATAGCAGCTTGAGTCCTGTACGAGCTTCATACACCTCCAAGCAGCGGCCGTTGCAAGTGACTAGGACAAACTCATGCGCTTTTGTTGACTGCCAGTTGCCGCTGCTGCGGTGCTCCGAACGGTGTTGAAACTTTGCAAATCCGGCAAAAGTAAAAAGTGGGGATACCTTCTCGTACTGCACTTCCTCCAACTCTTTGCTCGGAAGGACAGCTTGTTTACTACCATCACAACCACCGCCACCACCACTACCAACTGCCAGCTTTCCCTTTTCAGGCATCTGTTGTCTGACTGCCGTAACTTCTGCTGCTGCTCCTGCCATGACTGTTGTTGCTGACTTACGTTGAAACACTCTCAATGGAAACTTTCCAGTCGAGAACCCATCTTCGAAAAGCTTCCACGAAGTCGTGTCGCGTGGTTTATCAAATATTGCCACAAGCTCTCCATTGCTCGACAGGGCGACATCGAGGAACGATATGTCGACCGTTTCTGCTCCATCGATCGTGAACGTTGTCCATGCCACTGGTCGTCCTGACTTGACCAACTCTTTCTTCTCCTTTTTGTTGATATAGCTGTAGTAGCCGTTCAAATCCCACAGATCCAAAATGAACTCCGCTCCATGGCTCTTTCTAGAAACTGTAACCACAGTTTTTTCATCCTGAGAAACCGCAGTCACCAAGATATAAACATTTCGAAAGTCCTCCCGGATCGAAGGTGGGACGAGCGTCAGTGGCGTGTCGATTCTGCGAGTAACGGGCAGTACGAGAATTGAGGGGCCGTCTTGCTTTTGCTCCTGCCCCTTCTCTTGCTCTTCCGATTTGGGGTCGCTAGGTTTCATCTCGAATAGAAAAGCCATGCCTGGACTTGGAGCACTGTCATCGATCGTTTCGACAATATCATGACTGCTACTGGTATTGTTGGCTCCCTTGAATCGGTCCACAAGCTCGAAACACAAGTCGAGCGAAGCCTTTAGTTGATGGTCTTTCTCGACGTGGATCTTTGTGTCGAGTCGAAAGCGAACTGTCCGAGCTTTTTGGGAGAGGAATAGGAGAACAAAAAACAAAAGAAAAAACGAATGTTAGTCCTCCAAAAGCCTTCCCTCCCGTCAGACATCCTCTCTCATATTTTTCAGCCTGCTCGGTTACTGACTTTGTTGTTCTTGTTGTTTACATTGGTCTTGTTTTAATTCCTTCCACAAGCTCGATACCTCCAGACAACCGCCATGGCTCTAAATAGTAAATTAATCAAAGAATGGCATTTGAGAATGGTTGTTGCTTAGTCTACTTTCCTTCCTGTGAGCAACAAACATAAAAAAACTCACTGCTGTGAAATTTAAAGTCGCTTTCGTCCCTTGTCCAATGCGACTAAAAGCCGGGACGGAGACGCTCCAGATGGCGCTGTAGTTACCCGAGGCTTTAAAGGCCCTTATCGAGGCCGTGAACTATTTCATTGCATTTATGTATTTATGTAAAAATGAAAACTGTTGGTGAATCCATCGGCTCGTCTCGAGCACTCAGAAGAGCGCAGAACATTGAGAAACATAATTTTTATTTACCTTGACTGCACCGACGGCTCCCTTTTCAGGGGTGATAATTTCTGGAACGATCGAGTACGGGGGCAGTTTTTGCTGCTGCTGATATTGCTGCGACAATAGTGCTGTGGCAGCTGGCTCCTGTTTGTCCTTAGAATTGGAACAAGATCGAAGTGCTTCAGTCGAGGTGGAGGTGGCGGTCTGGCCATTCTTCTTTTTATCGTTGATGCTATTGTCGCCGTCGCGATTGCCAGAGGAGGCTACGGATAAGTCCACGATAACGTGGTCGTCGTATAACTTTGACATTTTTACAACGGTGAAAGACAGAAGATGTTGAGGAGACGTAGAAGAGAGGAGACGTCTAGAAAAAATGGGGAAACGAAAAGCACAAATTTTTAAATGACCGTTAGATTGTTTTCTTAGTTGGTGTTTGTTAAGCAGGCTTATGGCATGGCCAGTTGATCCATAGGGAAGCAAACCCATATCCTCCCGCGGGACATACATGAAAAGAGGAAAGCGAGAGAATAGGACTTACCAAAGCTGTTGCTTTGGAAGTTTTCTGGTCAGAAGGAGGAAACAAAGGATGCACGGTCGAAGCGAAAGTGGCTGTTGGTGTGGTCGGATTTATGAAAAATAGCACTTCCTCCTCTGAATCTTTCTTTATGTGGGAGCTATTGGGAAAGCAAATGCATGATATGGATGGA
Source organism: Mortierella alpina (assembly GCA_029449245.1). Taxonomy (NCBI): domain Eukaryota; kingdom Fungi; phylum Mortierellomycota; class Mortierellomycetes; order Mortierellales; family Mortierellaceae; genus Mortierella; species Mortierella alpina. The sequence continues at coordinate 27,252 of JANATF010000028.1, read as the reverse complement.
TGAAAGGGGAAAGAGAAAAGTGAGATATGGGTAAAAAATTTCAGAAAAAAAGAAAAGGCATGCCTCTCTAGAACCTGAGAGCGGGTGCTGCGTGATAGATCCGAATGCACGTTGTACGGATTGGGCGTGTGCTGTGGGAGAGTACCATGGTTGCACCAAGAAAATTTCAAGGGAACTGAGGAAAAATTCGAGGGTATGGTAAGACAGGTCAAGATGCAATAGTCGAAAGTCATTTTTCAATGTCTGTTCTTTCAGTCCTAGTTATTATATGTAATCTGCGCCTTTGGCAGTGTGATGGCCACGTGCTCCTTTTGTCGCATGATACCACTTTCGGATATCAATTCTTGATCAATAAGAGCAGAAGGTTTATTTATTCTAGCTGACCCGTCAGCATAAGTAGGCACCAGGTACGGGACCTTAGCGCGCCAGGCTATGTCTCTGATGAAATAAAAGGGATGTACGTCTCAGTGCCCAACACCCCCAAAACATAACATTCCGGGGTGCAATCGGTCTTTTCGATCTTTCGATATTCTCATCGTTTCCTTTATTATTGGTCCACCTTGTTCAGTTTCCTTCTGTGTAACCTAATCCTCTCGATCCTCTAATTCCTGCTCGACTGTACTATTCTTCATGACCTTCCTCTCTCGTTCCTCTCCAGTCTCCCTCGCACTATCCTGCATCGCGGCGTGGTCTCCTTTGGTCTGACTATTGAAGCGTGGCAGCACATCCTTAGCCAGAATCGCTTCTCTTGAGAGCTTGTTAAAATCCAAGAGCCATGGCTGGGTTACCTTGGGCGCCATTCTGTTTCAGTAATCGAGCGTTGGCTTTGCTGAGACCCTCGGCGTCTTGTATCGAAGCCTCCTGAGCGTTGAGTTTTCCTGAAGCTGAGGTCCATTGAAAGGTCAATCTATAAATTGCTCCTTCTTCCCCTTCCTCCTTCCCCTTCGCTCTATTCATCCGAATGTCCTTTTTTCTTATGCTGTTGGCGAGTTCTCCCTGGGTGCTTTCTTGAACGGTCTTGACCTTGGTCTCTGTTTTCTTGGCAGATGATTTGTTTACAGATGACGACGATGACGATCCGTGCTCGGATCCTTCCGTCCGTAGCAGTTTCCAGACGCCAATGTCTCCATCTGTCCGGCCAACGATCAATTCGAGTCCTCCTTCTTCTCTTCCTTTTCCTCCCTCCTGAGTATGTGTTGTGGAGGTTGGGCTCGCCGTCTTATCCCAGCAAAGAGCCGAGACTTTCGTGTCCCCATCTAATTTCATAATCTCGGCGACTTGACAACCGCTGGACAGATCCCACACACGGACAATGTTATCGTCGAAACAAGTGGCTAGCATTTTGCCATCGACGGAGAGATCCACAAGCGTCTCAGCCGTGGCATCACCCAGCATCCAAAGAAGCCCGCCACTCATCACACTATAAGCCGCGACCTTAGAATGCCCTTCCATCTGAATCAGTGCAATCAGTCTGGATCCATCTCTAGAAAAGGCCTTGGGGATGACAGACCCAATCGTGATGGTCGTGATGCAACTCCCTCTGGCGGTGTCCCATGAATGGATGATACCGGCGCCTGTGGAGCAAGTCCAAAGGACTGTACCATCCTGTGAATAAGTCATGATGGTGTGGACTGAAGGAACCTTGAGTCGGTGAGGTTGAGGTCGATAGGTCGCCATATCCCAGAGACTGATCATCCCAATTCGGGCCACGGCTAACTGACAGCCTTGGTTGGGTGAAAAAAGTATCTTGATCAAGTCACCATCATCGTCGCTGGCTGACAACGATTTTTCGAATTGGGCTGTGCGTCGGTTCCAAATCCGGACGTAGCCTTCACCTAGAGAGTAAGCGAATGCCATCCTAAGACCATCAGGCGAATAGGCGACCTGGCACAGAAATTCTTCTATGGGCAACGTCATTTCGCTGACACCCGTCTGGGTATTCCATAGCTGCAAGCAATAGTCCTGTGAACGGCTGTCCGCGACCACTGTGGCGACTTCGAGTCCGCAGGGAGATATATCCTCGAGTGTCATTGTGTCCTCAGGGGTGTCAAGTGGGTGACAAAGCTTTCCTGTATAGCGATCCCATATGCAAACAGTGTCCTCAGATTGAGAGGCAGTGTATCGACCGCCAGGTAAGAATAGCACCTTCCGCACCGCTCGTATATGTCTCGAGGTGAATTGGTATTGCCGATGCAACATGATCGATGGCTGGACATCCCACAGGCGAATTATTTTGTCCCTGCCGCCACCGGATGCGATTTGCGATCCGTTAGGAGAAAACGTTATTCTCTCCACTGCTTCGGAGTGGCCTTTGAGAACAGGTCCTGGTGTACCATTATGAGCATCCCAGAGGCGTATAGTTTTGTCCTCGCCTGCAGTGGCAATCCGAGATCCATCGGACGAGTAAACAATGTCGTAGACGTTTCTAACATGGCCACGAAGACTGCGATGGCCCGAGGGTCCTGCTTCTGGATACAAAAGACTGATCATCCCGTCATCTCCTGCACAAGCGAGTTGCTGTCCGTTGGGAGAGTAAGTCATGGACCAGATACGCCCAAATACCTCTGGTTCCCATATAGTCAGCCTATCACCAGAGGCGGTATCCCAGGTAACTATACTGCCACTGAATCCGGAGGACGATATCCGTTTCCCATCGATAGAGAAGGCCATACCATTCACTGCTTGCGAGTCATCCTTCAAAACGCGGAGGCACTCTTTGGTTTCAACACTCCAGAGTCGCAAAGATTGGTGGGGAATGCAGGTCGCCAAGACTAGGCCATTAGGAGAATAGGTGACACCAGAAAGTCCTATCTCATCTTGCCACGGATAGTTGTCGGGGTCATAGTACATATCTTCATCCCAATCCTGTTCTGCGCATTCGTCAGGAACTCTAATGACATGCTCCAGTGCGCCTGTCTGAACGACCCAGAGTCGTACTTTGTTATCCTTGCTGCACGAAGCAAGCTGCTTGCCGCAGGGCGCAAAAGCCAGCCCTGAGATCACTCCTTCGTGCCCCTCCATTGCGTGCAGACACCGACTGGTCCTGAGATCCCACAGTATCACGGTATTGTCGTCACCACCAGTAGCGACTGTGGAGCCATTGGGTGAAAACTTGATATGCCTCACGGGTTGGACGTGCCCCTCCAGGGGGTCAGAGACGGACCAGGTCGAGGTGTTGTACACTTGAATGGAGCCTCGTTCGGTGCTGGCCAAAAATGTGCTTCCGTCCGACGAGTAAGCGAACGCTCCCACCATCTTCTCATCGCTGAGTGCAGGCCATTCCCCAAACCAGGCTCCATGTAGTCGCGCCCCACTCAGGTCGGCTTGTCGAAACCACGCGCCCTGTAAGCAAGCGTCTTGAAGGTCTGCTCCTTGCAGTTCTGCAGAATCAAAGACTCCAAAGCTGAGGTTGGAACCTGGGACCCGGATACCTCGCAAGTCTTGCCCAGAGAATCGGACACCAGCTTGCACCAGAATCGTTATGGCGTTCGCTGCTGCCTGACTTACATCAGCGTCGGTTTTGGACTTCTCGAGAATCTGATAGAGTCCTTGCTTGAAAACACAATCGTCTTGGACGTACTCGGCTAGGAACTGGACAACCGATGGCTCTTTGACGAGAGTCCTCTGATTCAAAGTAGGAATAGCAAGATCACGAGAGACATCGGACACCAAGTCCGTCTGGTTTGTCTCATATATATGTCGAGCGTAAAAGTACTCCAGCAATGAGCGGTGGATGAACTGGTGTCGAAGACCTGCACGCGATAATGGACTGGCCTCTCGAAGGAGGGTGATGTCTGGTTGAGGACCAAAGAACTTGACTTTCCACGTCACTCTGTCGCTGCTTGGCAAGTACTGGACAACCGGATTTCCGTCTTGCTCTCTGAATATCGCAGCTGCGAGGTTCTTCAAAAAGTTAATCGCGATCGGTGTAAAGCCCTCATCCTGCAGATCTTTTAGCGCTCGTTTCTCCTGAACCGACAGTCTCATCTTATTCAACCGACGTTTGTTAACTTCCAGCCACTGACCAACGAAGGAATCGTAGAGACTAAGGCGTGTAACCCTGACGTTGTCAAGATCGATCGAGTCCTTCACCATTCCAGGCAGCGCTCTGAGCGAGAGTGAAAGAAGGAAGGGGTTCTTGACCAGCTCTATCATGTTGGGGATCGACTTTAGCTTGTCCATGTAGTCCTCAGCGCTCCAGATGGGACTTCCGTCCATCAGTTTGTGTACCTCTGGATCTCGCACAAACTGGTTGACGTAGCCCTCGATCTGGTCACTCGAGAACGGTACAATGACAGTCTCCGCGTAGAGGCTTGCTACTGAATTATCGTACGCGTCCTTCCCCTGTGGCTGGAATTGGTCGCGGTAGTCTTGACCAAGATAGGTGCTCCTGCAGCTGATAATCATCTTGGTATTTCTTTGACCCTCCTGGTTGAGCATGTTCGTCTGATGTAGATTGTCCCTCAGGTTGGTTTCGTCGTAGCCATCGCAAATGAGAACCATCTGCCGATAATCCTTCAGCTCCTTGATCTCGGTCTTTGAAAAGTTATGGATTCGTAGCTGCTTGTCGATCATATCCTGCCGAGGGTCGTTGATAGCTGGTAAATTGATGAACAGCGGTATAAAACCGCCCTCTTTGTACTCTTCCCACAGCTCTTGTTCGAGGCGTCTGTTAAATGTCGATTTTCCAGCTCCGGAGTCTCCAAGCACCAGGAACACTTGTTGGTCGCTGACAAGGAACTCCTTGACCAGATTCATAAGCGGCAGAGCCTCTCTGTCGGGAGTTTGAAAGCTCGCCTTGGCTCGAGGGGGGATGTACACTTTTTGACCGTGTTCTCGACATTGTCGGGCTCTCAGTTGATCTAGCTTTCGCTCGACAGGTGGAATCTTCTGAACTCGAGAAAGCAGAGATGAAACCTCAGGCAGCGGTAAGCGACATCTCAATGGATAAGGCTTGGCGAACTTGTCAGCTTCAGCCTCATCGACGTCTTGCTGCAGGAATGCAGGAACCGTGACAGCTTGATCCGAACTGACAGAGACCAAGCGGAGGATGGTCAACATCCACATCTTCACGCTGGCATCTTGACCCCAGTCAGGATCGTTGGTGGTGTAGAGCACGACTAGGAAATCGACAGCCTCCTGCCGCGTAGTACACTCCCATGTGGGATCCATTGCAATCTCTCCGAGCAGCTGACAGATCCCCCATTGGAATTCAGGGTCTTGTCGACATACCGCCTCAAATACAACCGCCTTGAAATCAGCCAACCTTCCTTCTTGAACCAAAGCGCCAGCTCCGACGATGGCAGTATACCAAGACCTCTGCCTTCCAGAGCGGATCCCATTTTTGACAGCCTCAAACACATCCTGTCCATTCGCGATCAGCGACTGTGCGCCCTCCATGGCAGATTTTGTGATGGCGATCGTTTCGGTGAGGGTTTTGTGGAGCTGTCCTAGGCCGTCAAGAAACCCGCTAAGATTCAGACTGACGACTCCTGAGATGCAGATAAGACTCTGGGCGACGGCTCCAGAGTGTCGCATGACCGCCTGGAGAACGGTTTCGTTGACTGGGACACACTGTAACGCCTGAAATGCGTACGATGCCTGGTAAATCAGAAACGGATCTGAGCACTCTCGCATGCCGCTCAGCAAAGTACCAAGTGACTCGTGCAGCTCAACTCGGTTCAAGTCCTTGATCTCTTGCTTGGCCACGACATCCAGCACTCGCGAGACCGCCAGTGTAAGGTGGTATTGGTAGGTGATCGAATGCAGGTCCGTCTGTTGCAGGCGTGTTTTGAGGATGCTCAGGATCTTTATCAGATCATCAGACTCGAGATATCCTCCGGAGGCGCATTGGACTAGCTGGACGAGGCCGTAGAGCAGATCTTCGTCTAGAACGGGTGACTTCCCGAATTCAAAGATGAAGCAAGAGAGGAGTTTGTGGTATTGTTCACGATCAAGGACAGCTCCAAGGAGAACGATTTCGGTAACAGCAGTGGACCACTTGACGGCACCCTTGGAAAATTCCTCGACCATGCGCGCAAGCAGCCAGCGGATATGGTTTTGTTCAACTGGATTCTGAGCCATGGCCATGATCCAGTCACGATGTGCGTCATCGGTGGGTGCATCGGTGGACGCATCCTGCGTAGCTTCCGCTTCCTTTTTCTGATCTAGATCGTGTTCGAGACCCATTTCGTTGGGTGGGCGCAGGGCTGAACTCTTGAGGAGAAGGCCACCACACAGTGCAAGCTGAGGTGTATTGTCGATGCGTCCGCGAAATTTTGGTAATACGATTTTGGCGGCTGGTTTGACGATATTCTTGGAAAAAGCATATGAGAGAGTCTTAGCCTTTTCGGCCGTGGATAGTGTCTTTGGTCCAGGGTTGCTGGTTCTGACGCTGGAAGCGCCATTGCTGTCATCACCTTTAGCCCCGGTGCTGGCAGATTGGATGCGGTGGTTCTTTGTCTCGGGGCGTAAAGGTTGTGTGTTGAGCTGTACCACAGGTTTAGCAGATCGAAAGACTTTGAAGAATTTGTCCCGCTTTCTGACACGCGGATATGAGGTCGACTTTGTGCAATATTCACCAGAGTCCAGTAGTAAGTACATAGAGATACGAACGCGTCTACTATCGTAGACTCCTTAACAAAGACCAACGAGTCCAATCAAAACAGTGAAAGTGCTTGCCTAGAAGATACAAAATGTCATATCTAGAAGCTTGGCTCCAGGTACCAATCATGGACCTTCGCCAGCACGAACTACATGAACCAGAAAGATGTTCCTGGTCCGGATCAGTCATCCGGTACCCATGCTATGTAGTATTGGCGTAACGTCTAATGAATTAGGATCATGGCCAATCATTCAGAAGCTAGGACACGCGCCAGGCTATAGCCTTCCGCTATCCATCTCTTGGCAATGACTCCTTCACCTATCTATTTACCCAACATTACATCTCTGTAGTAACAATAAACATGTATAAATACCGGTGTGTGGTCAGTGTGGACCGACATCTTTTTCTCACTTACTTTCCTACCATAAAACTTGCCTACACGTTTCATTTTTTTAAGTGAAGTGCCAACACACCCCACACACCACATATCAAAACCTTAAAGCCTAAAAAATAACCTTAAAAACAAAACTCCACGTCACCATGCCCAAGATGATCAAGAAAACCGCTCGTCAGACTCGTGGAGAGAAAATTGCCGCCGCCGCCAAGCTTGCCGCCGCTCAACGTATCGAAGCCGCCGAAACCAAGCCCGACGATGCCCTTCGTCTGAATGAAGAACCTGAAATGGAGGCTGCTAGCAACTCCTCGACGGAGTCGACGCCGAACCCGGAGACAGCCGCTGTCACTACACCGATCGTCACTACACCAGCCATCGCTACACCAGCCATCGCTACACCAGACGACAACACTCAAGCCGTCGTGATCCCAGTCGTCACTCCGCCCCTTATGCCGACCGCCAGGCTTCCAGGAGCAGCCGCTCTGCGTGATGAAGATGTAACGATGTCGGAATGGAGTTATGAGGGTGAAAACTCCTCGGATACTGAATCCGAGATGGACCGAGAAGACGAAAAAGAGGCTATGATGATTGCAAGAGCCGCCGAACTGTACGTGGGTAATAAACCAATCACTAACGCTGAAGAACAGCATGCTGCGGTTGCCAAGCAAGGCACCAATCAGGATCTCCTGGATGGCATGTACAACCGTAGGGATCGATTGATCCAACGTATGGTAACAGTCATGCGTTTAAACGAGAGCGCTGGAAAAGCGGCGCGAGAAATCAACCTGAAGACGTATGACGAAGCCGAGCGTACGTTGGAAGAACTGGAGGCGAACATCAAACGATGTGAGAGAGCGTTCAAGCTGTTCGACGACCTCGCCGAAAGGAGATTGACGCTCGCCGCTTCTCCCAAAGGGGTAACCGCTCCAACCGTGGAGGCCACTGCTCCGTGTACTGAGGTCGTGGTTAATACAGTGAATGGTAATGACCAGCGCAGGGATAATGCTTCCATGCATCATCAATTGAAAGTTAATGATGATATGCCCCGTTTCTACAAAAACACAGATCCTCGTCAGTTCCTGGACCAGTTGAAGCATATGGTATTGCCCTTTGTCGGTAAGGAACTGTTCCACGCAAACTGCGATAGGTACCTCAGTTATTTGGTCATTAATGAATACCATCAACAGTGCCTGGAATTTGAGTTTAACAAGAGGAGAGAAGAGGGGAAGACTCTTACTTGGGAGGAATGCGAAGTTGTATTTCTAAAGATTGCATTAAGTGAACAAGAGCGTGTGGAACAGATTAAAAAATTACTTGAGACTGGTCGTGAAGAGCATGAATCCTACAGGCAATTCGCCATGAGGATTGCTCGTGACATGAGGCTTTATGGGATCAAAGATGACAATGAAATGGTATTGTCTTTGTTGAGTGCAACGGTGAATCCTGACACTTTCAACATGATGGTCACCCGCCTGCAGGTTTTAAATCAAAGTGCAGAGATGAGGTTTACCTCTATTGATGACTTTACTAAAATTATGAGCAATCTGCTTGGACCCTTAGCCGCCACCGCAAAGAAGGCTTATGCAACCGCTGTTAAAGATAACAGAAGGAACACCGGTCCCTATCGTCTTCAGAAGAAGATGAATGCTGCACCGTTCGCTCCGCAAGTCAGAGTTCAAGAGCAGCAGGTTAAGAGAATGCCTTTCCCTTTTCATTGTGCATCATGTGGCCCCAATAAGAGCCACAACACTGCCAATTGCATCGGGAATTGCTCCTACTGTGGCAAGAAGGGCCATGCCTGGAATGATTGCCGATTCCGCAAACATGCAGGATCAGGTGATGGTAACACAGGTACTCAAATGAATAGAGGAAACGGCAACTTTGCCGGCAATGCTCCTTCTATGACAAACAATAACACATTCCGTCCTCACAATGGTAATGTCAAAGTGTGTGCCGTTTCTATTTCCCATAATGGACGCAATATTCGTACAGGTGCTGATAAAAACATTCTACTCTCTGAACAGGTCCTGCCCGAAGCTTCCAAAAGAAGCAATGAGCCAGTTAATGAACAAGTCAAGGATCGTGAGAATACAATTAGTAGAATCAATATGTGCAATAGCAACAATAAATCAGAAAAAATCAGTGCAAATATCGTGTCAAAAAGTAATGGAAAAGAAGAGGAGTTGAATGTGAAAGTCCCAAAGAAGACTACGAGATTGAGTAAGCGATTTCGTAAAAGAAAAAGAGCTCAAGCCCTCATCCATCTTGTGGATAAGAAAGGTCCGCTGAGTTTGACAGAAGCAACAAGAGTCAATAGGCATCTTGATCCGCCCCGTTGTGAAACAACACTCGTACCAAAGGACATGCGTATGACTTCATCTACAACTCCTAAAGTGTCGAGCATGTACGTCGATGACTACTCAGATATCGATCTTGTTCAGATGATGATCCAGGAACAACAACAAAAGTTTGATGAGGACTTTGGTAAAGAACCATCGCACAAAGACGTCAAAGTGTCCTCTTTAAACACACTGAATGATGGTGAGTTTGGGATTGCTAAATTGCAAGCGTCGATGGAAAATGCTGAGAAACGAATCGTTGTCTCCATCATGTTAGACGACGAAAGATATGATGCCTTGTTAGATACAGGGGCTACTGATAGCTGTATCAGGAAAGATATTGTTCTCAAACATGGGAAGCAAATCATTCCTGTAGAAGGACTAATCACCTTAGCTGACGAAAGTACTGTACCTCGAATTGGTCGTACAGAGAGTGTTGAACTACATTATGGTTCTCATTCTGTATCTGCTTCGCTTGAGGTGATTGATCAGTGCAACCCTTTTATCATCGGCATGGATCTTTTCCATCAACTTGGCTTTAGTATATCCGGTTTAAATAATCCTGGCGAAGACGCTAATCAATTACCAGAACCAGAAGAAGATAAAAAACCTTCACTCATTCCTGGGCAACTGCCACAAGAGGAACTAACACAAGAGTTCATCAAGGCTAAAGAGGGATTTATGGAACATATTGTAGCCAAATTGAAGGCAAACGCAGCAATACCCAAAAACAGCTATTGCGATATACCAGAAATGAAAGTATACCTTCCAGTACCAGAAGGCACAGTGTTGTTTCGAAGACCTCGGCCATTTGCAGAAAAACTAAAAAGTGTCTTTGATGATGCAATAGACAGATGGCTGAACGATGATGTTATCACGCTTGCCCCTGTCGGAAATGTTCATAATAACACACTAACCCTAGCTGCTAAGAAAGATGCGCAGGGAAGTAAAACACTATGGCGAGTCTGTCTTGACCCAAGGCCTTTGAATAGGTTCTTGCCTGATGATAATTATCCTCTGCCTTTGATCTCCGACCTTATCGGAAAACTTGCAGGGAACTCGATCTACTCTACAATCGATCTGTCCCAAGCATATCATCGGTTACCGGTACATCAAGATGACCAGCCACTGACAGCATTCATGCATAAAGGAACGCAATATATGTTTAAGAAAGCACCATTTGGGCTTAAGCCTTTATCAAGTCTCTTTCAACGAGGAATGTCAAGGATCCTCGGTGATCTGCCGTTTGTGCTCAATTTTATTGATGACATTGTGATCTTCTCAAAAAATCGTGAAGAACACGCTGAGCATGTACGTACTGTAATTGAAAGGCTCACTGAAGCCAAACTCATAATCAATGAGAAGAAATGCAACTTTTACAGTACCCAGATCGCGTTGCTAGGATTTGTGGTTGGCCTGCACGGCAAAAGTGTCGATCCCGTCAAATTCGCCAACATTGACGAATGGGATGAGCCAACAACGGCAAAGCAAGTTCAATCCTATCTAGGCACGTTCAACTTTTTCAGAGAATACATCCCGATGTTCAGTACGGTTGCGGCGCCGTTAGATGCACTTCGCAGTCGAACCGAACCATTCACGTTGAACAAAGAGCAAAAAGAAGCTTTCGAGACTTTGAAAAAACTCCTTACAAATGCGCCTATTCTATCTTTTCCTGACTTCAAGTTGCCATTTTATGTGGCAACGGATGCTTCAGATGTTGGCATTGGAGCTGTTCTGTATCAATTACCAAAAGGCAAATCTTACCCAAAAGACACAAGATACATCTCTTTTATGGCCAGATCCCTTCAAGACAGAGAACTCAAGTACAGTGCCACGAAAAAAGAGTTGCTCGGAATGGTCTTTGCTTTAAATAAGTTCCATTACTATTTATGGGGTAACCATTTCGAACTGTACACTGATCATCGTGCATTGATGTTCATTCATTCACAGCAGAATTTGAACTCCATGATGACTACATGGCAGGATACTCTCCTGAATTATTCATTTACTGTTCATTACCGTCCTGGCATCCTCAATGTGCTGCCGGATGCACTTTCGCGCTTATTCCCTGCGAGAATAAGACGCTACTCAGAACCTAAAGAGGAAGATCGCAAGATAGCTCTTGCCTATATGCATGTTCTTCAAAATGAAGAAACCGAGAGGGTTACTGTACCTGAAAAGGAAAGAGAAGAGATCCTATTTAAGTCGCATGCGATGGGTCATATCGGCACAAATGCCATGGTTGCAGAAATTCATAGACAAGGACAAACTTGGCCTAAATTGGCGAACGACTGCTCAGAATTCATTAAGCGTTGTCGTGAATGCCAGCGTATAAACATTGCGCGTAAAGGATATCATCCGATGAAAGCTGTTCATGCACACCTTCCAGGAGAACACTTTGCCATTGATCTTGCCGGACCATTCAAAACGTCTGAAGATAACAATGTTTATCTGCTAGTCATGGTAGATGTTTGCACTAGATTCGTGTTGCTGGATGCTGTACCAAATAAATCAGCTTACACGGTGGCTAAAGCCCTGTTCAACCGCTTCACGCTTATTGGATTTCCAAAAGTTCTTCAATCCGATAATGGTAAAGAATTTGTCAACGAAGTTGTCAGGATAATGGTATCCCAAATGTACATCAACCATAGGCTTATTACGCCTTATCATCCAAGAGGAAATGGAGTGGCAGAGAATCATGTTAAATCCTCCTGCAATATGATCCGCAAAATGGTTCAAGACAGAAGTCACCATTGGGATCGGCATGTTCCATTCATTCAATTGTCAATGAATACGAGAACTGTGCACTTGCACAACTCATCTCCATTCTCGCTCTTCTTCGCGCGACAAGCTAACGGCTTTAGTAACTATACTAATGATGAGGGACAACCTCTGAGTCAAGAGAAATTACTTGAACGACTAAAATACATGACAGAAGTAGTATTTCCTGCGGTTGCTGAAAAGGCAAAATCTACGCAAGCAAAAATGATTGCCCGCTTCAATGCAACTGTACTTCACAATGAATATCCAGATGGTGCAAAGGTGATGACCCTTGATCCTCTTAAGGGAGACAAGTTGACTCCGCGCTATGAAGGACCGTACACAGTGGTGCAGAGAACAAGCACTGGTGCATACGTCCTCAAAGACGGCACAGGAGAAGTTCTGGGACGTAATTACGCGCCATCTCAGCTAAAACTTGTGCTTGACGACTTCGAAGATACTGAGACGTACGAAGTTGAGGCCATTGTGGATCATCGACCTAGCAGAGCGACTCCCCACGCGAGTGAATACTTCGTCAAGTGGAAAGGATTCTCCTCTGATAAAAATACCTGGGAACCAGAGGAACATTTCATTGAGCGCCGTTGTATTGCCGAATATTGGGCTGATCACCATGCGAAGCATGCTACCCCTTCAGCTTTACCAGCCAAGAGGAAAAGGGCTGCTCGCGTCGTGAAGTCGCGCAAACTCTCTAAGAATTAATCTCAAACGACTCTGTTTCATATGCCGTATCATACCCTGGAACTCGTGCCTTGTTCTCCAAGGGGAGGGGAAGCTGTGCAATATTCACCAGAGTCCAGTAGTAAGTACATAGAGATACGAACGCGTCTACTATCGTAGACTCCTTAACAAAGACCAACGAGTCCAATCAAAACAGTGAAAGTGCTTGCCTAGAAGATACAAAATGTCATATCTAGAAGCTTGGCTCCAGGTACCAATCATGGACCTTCGCCAGCACGAACTACATGAACCAGAAAGATGTTCCTGGTCCGGATCAGTCATCCGGTACCCATGCTATGTAGTATTGGCGTAACGTCTAATGAATTAGGATCATGGCCAATCATTCAGAAGCTAGGACACGCGCCAGGCTATAGCCTTCCGCTATCCATCTCTTGGCAATGACTCCTTCACCTATCTATTTACCCAACATTACATCTCTGTAGTAACAATAAACATGTATAAATACCGGTGTGTGGTCAGTGTGGACCGACATCTTTTTCTCACTTACTTTCCTACCATAAAACTTGCCTACACGTTTCAGACTTGTCGTAGCCATGAAGGCCCTTCTCATCTTGCTTGTCCGATACAGATGGAGTTCCATGGCTGACGGCTCGACCATGGATGGTCAGTGGCGGTGTTAATGCACTGCTGGAAGAGTTCCCGATGCCGGGCGGTGAAGTGATGGATGGGTCGGTCATGGTAGTTCTGCTAATGGGCAGACAACGTGATAGATGCGATACGGTCAATGCTTGCTCTGAGTGAATGAGGCAGAAAGCGGAACAACGTTTCTATCTTTCTTACCTGTAGCAGTCTCGAAGCTATGACCTGATGATAAAGAGAGCAAAGAGAATCACAGAGACCACGTAGAGGATCAAAGATAGTAGCCCTACTGTAGGGTATGCAATAAAGTATGCAATGCAGTAGGGAGGAACAATTTATCGTTTAGCTGCAGCACAGTTACTAATGGCAGAACTAAATAGTGTAAGCTTATTGCCTTACAGTGTTTGGAGTGAGGCAAAAGAGAGGGTGTGCTTCTTGAACGGTGCGTGGATCTGTCGGTCTGAGATGGGTAGGAATAGTATGTGTGGACGCAATATCGACTGGCAAACGACGACGTGATCGCGGAAACCCAACTAACGCCTGTCGCTTATTCTTGCGCAGGGCACTTTTCGGTTGAATTGTTCGATTCTTGGTAGTCAATGGTGGTCAACTCTATGGCAAGGTATCTATTTTCATCATATGTGGGTTAGCCTGTTGTCTACAGCGTAGCCTGTACTTTCTGCTACAGTTTATCACACACTCTAACGTCAGAGTTCTCCGCGCACCGTACCCAATCGATGTTCCAGTGCTCCATGGCAAGGGACTTCGATAGTCCCGAGAGGCAGGCGAGTAACCCACCCGTCAAATTTACTATTGAGCGCAAAGAACCGCCTTTCGTTTGACATTGGATTAGAAACCTTTCCTTCAATCCTATTTCTCGAACAACATTCAGTTAGCTCACCTGAAGCTCTTGTTGATTGCTGTCTTTAGCCGGATGGCTGTAAACTGAGGAGCAAAGGGTATAAAAGGGCTGAGAAGATGTAAATGGTTTAACTTAGAGGAAGCTGAATGGAAGGATGGAGGATGGAGGATGGGCAGAATGGGTGGATGTTTGGATGGACAGAAGAAAAAAAACGGTGAAGAGAGAGGAGAAGAAGGAACAAAGCAAAGGAGCGTGGGATGGTTGACTTGATTTACGCCCTCGCCCTCGCCCTCATTTATTTTGTGTAACGCGAGTAAATTGGTGGTCCGCATGAATGCCCAGGGTTACTGACAGACGGAATCAAGGCGAGCAGCCAGATGCAGTATGTGACAAATCTGTAGCAGACTCGTCTATCAAGACCTCGACAAAGACAGGACAGGGTTCTTCTTCCGGAT
>JANATF010000027.1:12500-100000 GCA_029449245.1 Mortierella alpina | reverse complement strand
ACTCGACTGGCCTTTAAGGTCTTGTGCAAACACAATTCCTCGCCAGCAAATCGAAATCGTATGCCAGAGGGTGTTGTAGACATATCTAATAAGCATATCGTTCGTTTCACCTCGTAAGGCGTCCAGAACTGACTGTTCGAATGTCACGAACGCGAGTCGGATATTAGAAGCCCAGAAGTAGCCTTAGGAATGATATTACTCATTCTTCAGGCTTCTCTGCTTTTCGTTCTCTTCCTCATAGTTGGCAGAATACAAAAACGACGATAACAAAATGAAAGGATCCATCTTTTAAAATGCCTACTGCAAAGCTATGGTGCAAACAATACTCTTTGGTACAGTCTTTAGTGAAAGGGCAAAGTTGGACCTCATAGCAAATAATGCATACCCCTTAAATACAATACTGCTGCTAACTGTTAAGATTAAAACGATGCCCTTAAGCAGTCCACTACCAACATGTAGGCAGTTGCTTAAATGCTGTATGTGAAAACGATACCCCTTAAGTAACCCACTACTAACACAGTACATGCTGAAAGCCCTGCTGGCACAGTTTTAGGATGAGTATTAAAAATGTATTTTTTTTCCTCTCCCCCCTCTCCCCCCGCCCTTTACCATATTTTGAAGTGTTCAAGTAAAAATCATGTAAATCATGTCAAGTCATGTCAACCATGTCAAATCATGTCAATAGCGCGCTACTAGCCGGGGCTGGCAACGTTGGCAGCGCTCTATTAGGATGACTATAAGAGCAGAGTCATGTGATGAAAAGTAAAACAGTAGTGATCAAAAGTGAAACAGTAGTGATCAACAGTGAAACAGTAGTGATCAAAAATGATGGGCCACTTCACTCCCCACTCCTACTTCCAGCATTTTTTGGGCCACTCCTCACTCTCACTTGGACAATACTCCCGGCAGCAAAATCATGAAGAAAAAAAAAAAAAAAAAAATTACAGCACAGAGTATTCCCATGTGGTCCCCCACCATAGTACTGACTCTGCCATCAAGTGTTTAACTGCGCAGATCGGACGGGATGCGGTGGTTTTACTTGTGTATGGCCGTAATTCGAAAGTATAAGTTCCTGGCAGGATGTTGATCATGACGGCGGAGGGTCTGGGACCCTTGCCCATCCACCATGATGAGCATAGTAGTTGAAAATCAGTTGAAAATCAGCAGCCATCTGCCATAGAGTGGAAAAAGTGCAGCCCATGCGATGACCGAAGATTATCCTATAAGCCTTATAAGCCTATATAGTCTACATTGGCAGAGCACATGATACCGTAGCAAGAACGTCAATGGTTCTATGTGCAAATGGCACGGATATCGACACCCGCTTTTTTCACACAAGTCCACTGCGCCAGCTGCAATATGGCACCCCTTAACTTCTCGAACCACAGAGAAAGAAAAAAAAAGAGAGAGAGATGTTGTTCTTTCGAACAAATCTATAGAACAATGGGCTTAATCTCAGCAGATCGTAGCAACAAGGCTACTCTACTGCTTACAATACCCCGTTCAATTAAAGTCGTCTGCAATGGATTTATCTCTTCCAATATTTGAAATTAACATTAGCAGGAGCCTCATGAAGCCTTTCCGCTCCACAAGACCACCCCACGTAATATGATTCAGGACCCGGAGGTCTATTCGTATTCAACTAAAAATCGGAAAAGGCGGTAATCGTCGCGTTCTAGCACGGATTCTGACTTAGAGGCGTTCAGCCATAATCCAACGGATGATAGCTTCGGGCCATTGCTTGCTCAAGCAGGCCCAAATACCAATTATCCGAATGAACGGTTCCTCTCGTACTAAGTTCAATTACTATTGCAACAACATTTCATCAGTAGGGTAAAACTAACCTGTCTCACGACGGTCTAAACCCAGCTCACGTTCCCTATTAGTGGGTGAACAATCCAACGCTTACTGAATTCTGCTTCAGTATGATAGGAAGAGCCGACATCGAAGGATCAAAAAGCAACGTCGCTATGAACGCTTGGCTGCCACAAGCCAGTTATTACCTACCGATATATAAATTCATTGGCACATTTCCAAAAACGCCACCAAAAAAACACACAAAACTTCCAAATGCGGTAATCGCCACCAAAATTTTTAATGAGCCCAAGCACAATCCTCCAATCATTTAGCAGTGGATTCGAAACTCTAAAATAAATATGAGCCCACTTTCGGAATGCACTGTAAGCTCATCTCCGTCTCCGATGTTGGTGTTTGGGCTCTCAAGGTCCTTGTCGTTACGCTATGGTAGCGTGCGACTGTCAGTATGTTAAAACAGGTCACCATTTAGTCTTCCAAAGCCGCACACGTGATTGATCTGAAAGAACATTCGAGAAGTGCGCTCTCTGCACATACAATATTTTCCATGGAAGCACATTTCTCACCATCTACTGTAATTCATCCTCCCCTTCTTTTCTCCTGGTTAGCTCTACATTCGCCACAAAGCTGCCCTAAACTTCAATATGTGCATGGAAACAGGATCCTGAACTTCAGCGGTCTTTAGATCAGAATACGGGCTTAATCTGGGGCTCGACAGACGTAGGGTCTAAGAAGTAAGGGCTTTATCGAAGGGACTCATTCGAGAGTTCAACGAGAGGCTCCGTCGAGAGGCTTAGTTGGGAGGCTTAGTTGGGAGGCTCAATCGAGAGGCTCAGTCGAGAGGCTCAGTTGAGAGACTCAGTTGAGAGGCTCAGTCGAGAGGCTCAGTTGAGAGGCTCAGTTGAGAGGCTCAGTTGAGAGGCTCAGTCGGGAGGAGGTTAAAATTACAAGGGACGAGCGTCGTATAAATTTCATACTTGTAAATCATATATATTTGAATGGACGCTTCATTCGAAGAAAAAATATCTACCGTCCTGAAAGTTGCTTTGAAATGTGGCCGCCGGGTAATCGAAATCATTCTATGTGTGCCATGCTCCTGGGTCATTGACTATTTTTCTAATTTGAATTTTTGATCTTGCACAAGTAGCAAACCAGGGGATGATCAGGGCGACACAGTGCCTGGAATTACCGGCAGAGATTATCCGGATGATTGCAGAGTGTTTGCAGTACTGTGACCAGCGCAAGATTATGCGCGTATCAAAAGCCTGGCACGCTAATGCGGCGCCTTTGGTGTGGAAAAGCATCAAGATTGACAGTACATGTTGGACCCTTCATGGTGCAGATGGCAGGCGTTTACGGTGGGAAGCCCTCCGAAGCTATGGATTTAATGTGCGCAACGCGGAGCTTGGAACAGCAGCTCATACATGTACATGCAAAGATCGGTAAGACAGCAGTGATTGATTATGTAGTCATTAGTTTCCAAGGAAGGATCAAAACTAAGGTTATGTAATTCAATACGTTCGATGCAGATTCAATCCAGGATTGTGTGAACGTGATGCCTGGCGGATTATTGGAGATCTACCTAATATTACAAGTCTTACTCTGAAGGATCAGATACTACGGGTAGACGAACCTGTCCTTGACAAAATCTTTACTCGCATCAGGAGCCTGCGCATTTCTAAACGGTACCAGGAACATGAACGTATGTTATACATACCAAAAGCCGCTCATACAAGTGCACCGTGGACAATTCAAGAGATCTCAGTGAAAGACGTTTGTACCATTGATGTGGTTGCATTGACTTCTCGATGCCCCTCACTTAACACGCTCAGTCTTGGAGGATGTTGTAAAAACAGCACTGAGCTCAAGGCATTCCGTGATATAGCGCAGCATATCAGTTCCGCAGCGTTGCCTAAATTCAAGCATCTGGACATCGATTTGCGATCTTGTACAGATGCCGAGACGGCATCCTTCCTAATGAGCATGCGCTGTCTACGCAAGTTTTCATGTCGCTATAGCAATCAACTAGGATTGTTGACCCTTCCTGCCTTCCGGCCTCACTTTCACACGATCACAGATGTCGAACTGTATGGAGTGGACTCATTCTTCTGCCAGGAAGTCCTGTCAAAATGTCCACTATTGACACGCGCCCGAGGCTGTTTTCTCTCTCCTACCGATGTTCGCAAGGGCGAAACCTGGGTTTGCAGATCTCTGAAGAATTTTGAACTGACCTTTGGGGGCCCACTGTTCGCTAAGATCAAGGATATCAAATTGCACAGTGTTTCGGATATCTGGGATATAGAGCTCGCAATTTTCAAAAGAATTGCCAGTCTTGCAAGCCTTGAAACTCTTCTCATTGAGGAAAATTTACCAACCTCAGCACGTCTCCCGATTAACGTGACTGACGTTCCCGCCATTCTAGCTCTATACGATCAAAGTTCTAAAGTATCCAACGTAAAGGGTTTAGAGGCCCTGTCCCATTTGCCGCTTCTGAGAGAGTTGCGTCTTGGAGCACAAATATCTCCATATCTTGGCTCAAGTACATATACTTGCATTCGGAATTTCAAGGCGCTTCAGTCGTTGGAGGGAATTTGGTCGACGCCTAGCACTCAAACGGCAAAGTATGTCCGAATGTTGCGCGAAAAAGGGGTTCATGTATATTGGCCCCAACAAGAGGCTATGGGCTACCTTGCGTATGCAAGAGAGAACGAGAGAATAATCTTTGAAAATAAATAACATATATTAATAGATACCAGAGCAGGATAGGGAAACTGACCATAATGCACTCGCATACTTGTCTGTATCTTCTATTATACAACAGACTTTCTCGTGCTATAGTGTTCACTTCGCTGCTCGTCGTCTTTCATGGCTGACTTTACGTCTTCGACAATGAAGTCTGGAAGGTGGTTGTAGTTCATGATCCCTGACAATATGAAGGAGCTGCGGAATATGGGATACCTATGGTTATAGAAATTCATTGGCACATTTTCAAAAAACGCCACAAAAAGCCCACAGAACTTGTAATTGCCACGACAATCTTCAATGAGCCAAGCAGAGTCCTTTGCAAAACTATAAAATAATTTCAGCCCACTTCTGAAAGGCTCTTCAAGCTACCTGTCGCCCTCTCTGATTGTGGTGTTGTGGGCTCTCAAGGAACTTGTCATCTCAGCTGTTGCGGGGTGTGACTGTCAGCAGGTTCAGGCACTGTCAACTTTGTTATGGTTGCAATCCCGAAAAATGTCTGCCGCTGCCATCTGGAGCATGGGCTCACCGAATCAGGATTTTGTAAAGTTCCGGACCTTCGATCTACTGGAGGAGTATTTCAGGACTGTTTTACATACTACTTAGATTCTGCGGTTGTCATTGTAGACACCCGCCGTATCTAGCCCCTTCATTGCTCAGCCCCACTTATACTCAGCCCCACTTACATATACTCAGCCCCACTTATAATTAGCTTCTCCAAGTTCGTAATAAGCTTTGTGACTCAACCACGATTAGACACTGTATATGTACCACCAATGATCGAGGAACTCCAAGCATGGGAGTACTGTATGAGAAACACCAGCTGCACTTCAGGTCAGCGAGAATGCCGCACCGTATTTCCTCTAACCGAGGACAAGCTTAGTACTTGAGGACGTCAACAAGAGGATCTACGAATCACATGTTAACAACGTGCTCAGCCCCTACTGTACTCATAATCAGCCCTACTACATGTAGTCTGGGGTTGACGATTGTTAAGAGGCTCAAAATTAGCGGCTCTAAACCCGGGGCTGGGTAATTTGTAGTACAATGGTATGGACTTTTCATTTACATAAATACCGTACGCTCAACTTCGTTTTTGATGAAGCAACCAACAAAGTCCACAAGTACTTGAAAACCACTCACTGTTTACATACGTATGGAAAACCCCCAGAAGAGACGTGGGTTGGCTTCGCAACGTAATTCCCGCTGTGTGCTGTTGTTAACCTCTCCTTTGTTGTACATCCTTCTCGCAAGTGTAACATGACTCCCATGTTTAGGTCGCAAGTCACCAATGCAATCATACCTTCCATCTATGAGTCTTACAAAGACCGCGCCCCTTCGGAGTTTCTACCCAGTGATTCGATTAAGTGTCTTTGGCTTAATTACAAGAACCACTATCGAACAGAGCAAATAGTAGCTCTAGCAGCGTACAGCCCGATACGTATCAATTGGTTGTGGAAAACGGACGGTTCGGGAGTAGCACCGCTCAGTTCAGCATTTAACACACCTATGGACTATCATGAAGAGATTACGAATGCTGTGATGATTTTCCTGCAAGGACAAACAAGATACACAAATCAAAGATCTCGTTCCAATGCTGAAGCTGAGGGAATATGTCGCTTGATATACAACAGTACAAGAAGCGTGTTTGAGCGGGTTTTTGGTCTCACAGGCAAAGCCCGTGGTACGAAATCTGCTAGCAACAAGGCTACCCACGTAGTGGAATATTTCTCGTATCTACCTGTTGTCGCGGCCGCACATGCTCTTGCCGATGTTGCTTTAGAATCGCCTTTCTGGTGGTTTGCCAACCAAATTGCAACGTTAGTGTTGATCACCGATGCAATTACAGAGTACAACGGTCAAGTTGGTTCCACACCTTATGGAGTGATTGCACAGGCGTTGTTGGCTGATGCGTTGAATCGCTTGAAAGGCCAAAACGATGTCTTCAAGACAGTGACCAGCTTTTCACTTACAGAGCTCCAAGGACTTCCTAGTGTCGTAAAGCCCGGATTTTGGAACCATGACAGCGATCTGGAACACCGCAGCAACTATATTGCAGGAACCGAGCAGAACGCATCCATGGGACTTTTTCGTAAACTTTTCCTTGACTGTGACGAACCATGCACCATCACTTTACTCAACTCAGCCCTTACCATCGAATCAAGTCGACGTCTCGCTCGCTTTGTGAGAGAAAGCGCCGCAAGCATTAGTCAGGTCAATGGTGGTACGGTTGTGTGTTCCTGCGAGACCGTAATTTGCTATCCTCCCGAGATCGATCCTGCAACTCGCCTCACGTGCCTCTCTGTCACGTCTGCTGGCTTGTTATATCCAAGATGTTCCGAGTCGATTGAAGAATTCAAGATATCTCTCGCATGCGTGCTGCTTATTTTCTACGTCTTCTCAAAGGAATATCATACAGTCAAGCAGCATTGTGTCCTTGGGATGTCTCCAGCAGGTGTACTTCTCATGACCGCATTTGTTTTCGCCTCCAAGATGCTAAGGAAGGAACCATGGACATGGGTGGACATTATTCGAGGAAGTCGCTATGTGAAAACGATCAAGAATTGCCCTTTTCCGCTTGATCCTGCTACAGTAATCCGTGTTCTGAATGATTACAGGACACACTTCAAGTTCCTGGCACTCAGAACATCTAACAACGTCCTTTTGGGCGGTAGTTTTGGTGATTTCGACTTTGATATCGGTTTCAGCTTGAAAGACTTGCGCGCTGCAGGGATGATAATCTACAGCGATAGCTGTAACAACTACATATTGGACCCATATGGGATGTCAGAGGATGGTCTAAAAGTCCACAGGCTTCACAAGATCACCCAGGATAAGTTCATTATTGACGACGAGCCAGTGCAGCACATGAGGCCAGCATTAGTAGAGATTGCTGCAGGCTGAGCACTGAAGGCTGGATCTTGGCGTGTCGGAGGCTTTATAAGTGCAACTACACAATTATGCATTCAGCAGCTCCAGTCAGAGAACGGGTGTTGCGCAATCATTCACGAGTAGTTTACATAGCAGTTACAACAAGCGGTCGAAGGGACAAAGTGTGATTACTTAGCACCGTTTGGATTTTATCACCATGAGCGTACTTACCTGTTTCTGAATAAAGTTCGCACAGTATATGCAAAAAGAAGCTTTGGCGACGAGACTCAATAAGTTCGGTATAGACTGCACCATGAACAGACTGAACAACAGTCATGAATAGATTTTCAGTAAACTGAGCCACACGAAACTTCCCTCATTACGACACCAGCAATGACGTATTTATTCTCGTTCAAGGTGTGGACGAGGAAAATTATTCGTATAAATAGCCGCGCTTTTCTTACCCGTGTCTGCACCTTTTTTGTTCAACAGAATGCCCATTGACATTGATCCTCCCATTCATGCGGTCTCAGCAACCCCAAGTTCGCCTACTGATGAGTTTTCAGCAACTCGAAGTCAGTCTGATATCAACGGTGATGCGGAAGGTCCACCTGTGCATCTTCAGCAAGTACCAAAACGTATACGACAAATACCCAAAAGTTTCAACGCTACGACATTCACCAATGAAATCCTTAAAGACAGCGAGATTCCGAAGAAACGATGTGCTGTTTGTTGCAGACTCTTATATCCTGAGGAGTACTGTCGGCTGTCGTCGACTAACAAGGACAAAATCGAGAAACTATTCACTCATTACAGACGACGTGCTCTTTCAAATAATGCAACAACTATCCCTGAAATGGAGAGAATAAGGTGGCCCTTGCTAAATTACCGCGAACTCAATGGAAGACCGATAGAACAACTCGATGTCCATTACCCTAAGGGCAAGGGTGGGGAATATGTTATTGTTTGTGCTAGACACAAATCTAGTGGAACTCAAGACGTCAAGACTATCGTTGACTATGTAAGATGGTTGTACATTTTGTCCTTTTAAAATATCATTGACTACGTAAAGATCTCCATGTTAAGGTTGGGACGCAAATCATGTTTTTATCAATGAAAAACGTAGATCTGTTTTGTTAATGACTTCTGGGACTATCCTGGGGATCAGCCAGATGAGCTCCGGAACCTGCACATGAGCGCTGAGTGTTTCCTCTCTCCTATTTTGGTCTTCTGTGAGCTGACAAACTCTCGTAGCAAACTGACCCAAACCAGCCGAGCAGGACATCACTTTGTGTCTGGTAGAATTGGGCTTTACAAGAATAAGGAATACTTAGGAGCCCATGCCGGAACTCGCGGTCTTATCCGGCTCTCGGACAAGGAAACTCAACTATCAGACCAGGACAAGAAAAGGATATGTGATGCCTGGGACTGGATGAAGCAGAACCATCCACTGATAAAAGAAGCGAACATCGAAGAGCCCAGCGACCTGTTGAACGCTACTGAGAGTATAATTGAAAGTGGGTTTGAAATTGGGGCACAAAGAAACATCAACGAGTCAAATCTTCGAGCGTATCATATGGGACCTATTGACACCGGCGGTCCAAGAACAGCCGACGAATCGAGCAATGTCGAAGACTTGACTATTGGCGTTATGGGGCGTGACCAGCATCTTGTCAAGTATTCCAACCCGTGCCTCCTTGGATATCTCTTCCCAACGCTCTATCCGGAAGGTCAAGGTTTCTACTCCAGGGATTACAGTGGTATCAAAGCTGGACGTCGTCAAATACAATATCATGACGGTAAGTTCAATAAGAATGAGAGACATGGACGGAGATCTGACACAGCAATTAACTCTACAGAACTACGTGTCGAAATTTCTAGATGACGTTAATAGACATATAGTGAATGAAGGGGATGAGGCTCGAATCGATGAAGAAGGATGGTCGGAATCTGAAGGTGAAGGAAGTAGCGAAGATACTGAAAGTGATGGTAGGTTTTCAATCTGAGTGAGCTTAAGATGAATAGGTTATTGTTGACTAACGAAGGTTGCTATTTATTAGAGGAGGTCATTGAAACTGAAGGTAGCGCTGGATCCACATATTCCAAGCACACTATCAAGAGCTATGCAAAGTTCAGGTTGCTCAGTGTGGATAGACGCTGGGCGCGAAATATCAAGTTTATACTTATGATGTTCGACTGGATTCAAAAAGAAGCGATTTTTGGCTATCAGAGACGCACCGCTCAAGGGACGACAGGAGGCAGACCTACTCGAGCTCAGGACATCTTAGAACGGTCGAATAATGGCCATGGTATGTACGATTAGATGTAATGCTGTTAAGAATTTATGGTTGCGCAGTCTGTTGTTCCTCCGTTAATGCTGACTTTACGATGACTTTGAAAACAAGGAACAAAATACCGGGAATCTCGCACCATTGCCATTCCTCCAAGTATTCGCACTGGCGTAAAGTACAAAAGTTTGCTGTACCAAAAATTCTCAGCACTCTTCGACGAATATGATACCCCTCAGTTGTTCGGAACTTTCACTTGTGACGACCGAAGTGTGGGTCAAGTCGCTGTTGCAGAGCATTTTGGTGGCCCGGGAGCCAAAACACATGATGATCCTGTTCTCTTTACGATGCACTGGAAGAGGCAGTGGCTTAGATTCTGGAATTGGCTTGTAACAAACAGAAAGGGCCATGAGGGATGGGCTCCGAGGAGAGTTGGAGGAGTTAGAGCGTGGTGTTGGGTGTTTGAATTGCAGGATCGAGGAACACCACATACACACTTTTGTCTTTGGACTGGAAACACTATCGAGCAGATGATAGAGGACGATATTATCACTTGCGCAAGCAATCCGCGAAGAGAAGTTGATAAACCGCCTTTTCCAGAGGATAGAGAACTTGTTCTCAAGCACCAAGTCCACAGGTGTACCGACTACTGCATGCCTGAGGGTCGGCTATGCCGCTTCCGCTTCCCTAAGCCTCGCAGCTCTACTACTTATCTCGATGATGAGGGTCGGTACGTGCTGCAGCGAGAACCAGAAGACGGGCGTATCAATGGCTATAACTTGGAGCTTCTCCGATTCGGCCGTGTGAACATGGAACTGCAGTATAACCAAGGCGACAAAGCAAAGAATTACATGTGCAAATACGTCACGAAACAAGCCGGCGCGAAACAAGCTACTGTTGTCGGTGAATCTGATGCTCGGAGTACCACAGCAAGGGAAGACGGACCATCGGAGGCCTACGTTCGACATTTCCATTACAGAAGTGTCGGTGTAGTGGAGGCCATAATGGATATCTTTGGGTGGAAAATGCATGGCTGTTCACATGCTGACGTATTTCTACCGACGGATCTACCAGAAAATCGCAAGCGACTGTTGAAGCGTGCGAGCGACCTCAAGACATCCCCAGAGAGCACCAACATTTTCCTTGATGACAAGTGGACTAAGTATCTCAATCGTCCAGTTAATAAGGAAGGTATGTGATATTTGAGATGTAATTGATGATATCCTGTCTTGTCTTCTAGCACTTGTTACTAATTATGTGGTTGTCGCTTTGATTAGGAGGGCCAGATTTCGAACATATGACTTATATCAAGTACTTCGAGTTGTATCGGAATGGGAAAACGAAGAACAGTCCATCTTACATCGACAAGAGTGGTCGTTATGTCACCCAAAGGGCCTCTGGGAGTGCGGCACTTGTAAGGACGAGAGACATCAAGGTCACCAAACCCGAAGACGCATTTATGCACTTGTTAATGCTGTACCACCCCTGGAGGCAGGATGTTGGCACTTGGATTGGGCCTGATGCGGGATACGAAACCTATCAGGAGCTGGCTGAGGAACTTCTTGGCAGGGACAAAATAGGAGAGCTGGCTGACGGCTTGCTGGTTGTTCTAGATCATGGCAATATCTATGAGAACCTTGCGAATGAGGACATCAGTAGCGAGTCTTCAGATATCCAGTGGACGGAAGATCAGCAAAGAGTTATCGATGAAGCAAAGAGTCGACTCTCAAGCCTACAAGGATGCCGCATGTTAGTGACTGGAGCAGCTGGAACCGGCAAGTCGGCGGTACTCGGGGAGATGTTTAGGATCGCCAAGAACGAAGGTTTTGAGCCGATTCGTTTGGCTCCATCAGGCGTTGCTGCTGTTAATATCAAAGGCCAAACTTTGCACCGATGGTTTCGGATAACGAAGATGAGTGGCTGTCAGGGGTTCCCGGTCCCCAACTCGTACGGGATTTGCGAGCAGTTCATGGACATTTACGAGAAGGGTTTCAAGCCATTTTTCCTAATTGATGAGGTCTCGATGATCTCAGGAACAATGTTAACGGCCATTTCCGAGGGGCTTCAGAAAGCGGCGAAAACGGATTGCGGCACTGTCTTTGGTGGTTTCCCTGTAATTATGTTTGGCGACTTCGGGCAGTTAGGACCAATCAACAAAGCTGTTGATACCACAGACTGGTTGTGGAAGTCGGAGGTGTATGGGAGCTTTCACCGCATGGATCTTCTACAAGCGTGTCGGCAGTCTGGGGATCTTGAATTCAAAACAATGCTTGACGATATCAGGAGGGGTACTCTTACTCCAACTATGCACAAAGTGTTCATGGATATTTGCGAGGCATCTGTATCGATTCCTCACGATTCAGTTCATCTGTATCCGCACAAGAAAGACGTCGAGAAGGTCAATCGAGAAAAGTTGCAGGCGTTACCCAGCGAGGAGTGGTATAACGTTGCTTCTGACAATGCCGGGATTACCAGAGACGCGGCGAAACGTCAAACAATCGAAGCGGAAACTGGCCTACTATCGTTATTGCGTCTAAAAATCGGAGCGAGAGTCATGTGCACGTCAAATGTCGACGTCGCTCACGGTCTAGTGAACGGGACGACAGGGGTGGTTACAAATATTTACTTGAAGCATGTTGTGCAAATACGGGCGGACAATTCCGGGAAGACTTTCAATATCCAGCCAGAATGTCGCCAAACAAGATCCAATGGTCAAGAGAGACGGCAGTTTCCACTGGTTCTTGCGTGGGCCATGACTATCCACAAGTCTCAGTCCCTAACTTTACACAAGATTGTGGTCAACCTGCGTAACGTGTTCACATCAGGCCAAGCCTATGTTGCTCTAAGCAGAGTGCGCGCCAGATATGATATCTTCATTGAAGATTGGTCTAGCCGTGGTCTACTAAATGTTCAGCACGCAATCCGAACTCGATTAACCAAGGAATCTGAGGACGCCAGAACCAGACTTGATGAAAAAATAGAAGAAAGAGAGGAGCAAGGTGCAGACGCAGCATGGGATCAGTTTTCTGGACTACGCCTTGGAAATTACGCGGCCAACACCCACGTTGAAGGATGGGAGGACTTCCGCAAGTCAGTGGCGCGGTCTAGGATTGATGAGCACGAACCAACTGATTGGGGCCTTGGTGGTAACTGGCCCAACTCAAGGTCGCCCACTTGGATTAACTCGAGCCACCCTTACGAATCAGATCCTGAGGTGAGGTCAAGCTGCTTCCGACGGTCCGAATCAGGCTCGTCTTTTGAATCCGATGAAGATGAACATGATATATATGTCGACATCAAAGACAAGGTAGCGCAGGATGATGAAACGAGCGATGATGGCGTGATGTTATCACAGGAGCGCCTCAACAGCAAGTCTCGAGATGAAAAAGGGTGTAAGACTTTCCACGCAAAGGAGAGAACGTACAGTCTTAGTTCCGACAATGACAATAACGATGCCACTTCTTGGAGAGCGTGGGAATGCGTTCGAAATGCATCCCTTGATAGCGATGAGCGCGATAAATCCACCGTAGAAGCAAGGTCGGAGGTCATCATTGCAAAACCCGCCTTCAAGAGGAAACCAGCGGTCGATGACAACCTGATATCTTCTAGAGCAAAGAAGCGCGTTCGAAATGGATCCTCTGATGACGACAACAATAGCGACGAGGGATGTTCATCCAGTACGGCAGCAGTGAAAAGAAAGGCTTGTGAAGATATTCGAACACTTGGTAGTGTCAAAAAGAGGCGCGAGGACGCCGATAGGTGGGGCACAGAAGACAGCAGAGGCGAATAAAACCAAATGTCTTGGTTGTATGTTTACTTGCAGATAATGATAAGTGGTACAAACATCGCAGTATCAGTTTATTCAAAATTAGTGTACCGACTGTCGCATCCCTGATCTAAACAAATCCTAGAAGTTGACACTCGAGCAAAGGACTCTCAGAAGCAAGGCAGTCTTACCAAGCAGTTCGAATAAATGATTTTCACCATACAGAGCCTCTCTGCCGCCATACTAAGCCCCCTTACTTAGCCTCCGCCACTCTTAGGCTCTTACTTGGCCTCAGCCACACCTACTGTAACCCCTCTCTCGGCTCAGCCCCACTATGTTGAGCATTTTTGCTATGAGCCATAGCATAAAAGTCGTATCGGCTTCGCCTTTTTTATTCGAATTTTTATCGTCAAGTTGCAACATGTCTCTTCTTATACATGCTGATTGTCCCCGTTGTAGCTATTTTCGAGATGTGGAGCACGGTTTATGCAGGTATGATTCACGTGCTTTGATATGGTTCTGTAATGTAAAATTCGACATTGGTAACTAACTGAGCTTGACCGACTAGCGACCTACCATGGGCTAGTAGCAAACAAATTTACTTGCTTATGGTAAGCTTGAATAACGTGGGACCTACCGTGTGGCGACGTCTTCATGTCCTATCGAGGACTACGCTCTCTGAGTTGCGGCAGATCATTGAAATTGCTATGGCATGGACTACCTCTGACCAACATGCTTTCAAGATAAATGGCACCACATACACGGAGTCGTGGTTGAACCACGACGGTTGTCACGAACTTCGAGATCTCGTGAATCTTGGTTCGCGATTTTTCTTCTCCCCCGACTCGTCAGCTTTTAAACTTGAAATTTTAGTTGAAGAAGTCATCGAATGGGAGCACGGTATGAGAGCCCCTAGCTGCATTAGTGGGCAGCGAGAATGCCCGCACCGTGTCTCTCGTTGCCACGGCAAGCAAAGTCTTTCTATTGAGGACATCAACAATGAACTCGAAAAAAAGCTACGGATAGCATGTTAACAACGTACTCAGCCCCCTCAGTTTTCAGCCCTTCACACAATCTGTTCCTGATATATAAAGACATACGCGGCAGCACAGACATAAATTACGATTTACCCATAAAATTCATCAGTGTCATGTCACCCGAGTCCATCATTCCGTTCATTCAAGCATCAAGACATTCGATATTCATGGTTCTGCCGATTGAGATAGCTGACGTCTGCAATGTGCTGATGCATAATGTTGACTGGCAGGAGCACCCTATAACACTACCAACTCTGTCGCCACAGTTTTCGGACGTCCATATGATCATCGGACCGGATTCCCGCGTAATAGTTCCAGTTCCATTGTCGTTATTTTACACAAACGTTTCCTTCCTACTCTCCGGATGGCCTGTTGGCACACTGCAGATTCCGCCGCCAACCTTGACATTGAATGTTCGGCTGTTGCTCAGCGGGAAGTCCCGTGTAACAGTAAAGGTGCCAGCAACGGCTCTCTCGTCAGACTTACACCTGCAGTCGAGAGGGAAATCCCTTGTGGAATTATCGGTACCGTCGTCTGAGCTGTCCATGAGCGTTCGCTTGGTGCTGGGCGGGCTTGTTATCGGATCGCAGTCATATCTGCGAATAACAGTTCAGTCGTCAGGGCTGTCCGCGTATATCCGTTCATTGCTTGGCAGGCATAAATATACATTGATATCGTTTCCGTGCGAGGAGCAGCTCCCACCCTACCAAGTTCCCGAAATACCAAGCTACTGCTGTCATCAGCCCCCGTCATACCAGCCCCCTCCACACTATTGTTCATTGCACAGCTTAGCTCCCGAAAGACAATCAAACCCTCTTTTGAAATAGAGTGACGATGGCTTGTATGTTTGTGTAACCGAAGCAATTACTAAGCCCCTTCACGTAATTGCTCATTAACTTGGCCACTGTTAAATTTAATCTATAAATACCCTGTGCACTTTCCACTGGTCAATCAGCAGCATACTCAAAATGAGCAAACAACACTCCAGACCTCTCCGAAATCCCCTTGCAGAACTGTATCATGATAACATTGACGGCGAGAGAGCTATTCTTCAACATGAACCAAGTAATCATCGTCCACTGGAGGATGAAGGAGGGTAAGTTCTTTGCAGAGTGACTGCATGATTTAAATCAAAGCAGCCATCAGCCATACTTTCCCCAGAGCTAATAATTTGATGTCGCTTGTGACTTATGCGGAAAGTATTAGCTCTGATGGACCTACAAACAAGCGAACTCGGGCAGATTCATGTAATTCGGACAAAGAGAATACCATTGCGGATAGAACTGCAAGACCAGAAACATCCTCAGCCCCGGGGTCCATAGGTACTCCAGGCAGTAACGTGTTCATATGTACCCCGTCCTACCGGCAGTATAATGCAAAGAGTTGTCCTGAAGTCATTTCGACCTTTAATGGCCCCCATCCTGTAATTCTTGACGTAAGCAGATCGGGAGCAAGGACTGACAGCCAGGAGACGATAAGCGAAACCTGGACCAGAGGCCACTCCAAAGGAGTAAGAGAAGGCTCGGCTTTCACCAACGTTCCTTCACAAGACAACGACTTTGTCAATCAGTACGAAAATTTCAGAATGCTGCAAGCTGAGGCAGTGGAGTATAAAACCCGGGTACAGGAAGCTAAAGAAGAACTTGAAATAGCTCAGAGATGTTACTGCGAGACCAAGCACATGGTCCGGCTAAGAGATGCCGAAGTTGAGCTGGCATTTGCGCGTTACGATGAGGCCAAAGCCAAGCACAGAGAATTTCGACGTAGAATATTTCTTTCAATTTCTCCCGGACTATAAAATAGCAATTATTTATTTCCCAATCCTCCTAGAATAAGGGTGTCGTTCTCTTACAGTCACGGAAACTTCCTTGGACAGTGAGCCGATGCACAGTATTAGCTCTCTGCACATTTGCGTGGCGAAGTCAAAGTGTGTATCCTCATTGGAACCGCTGAATCACAATGTGGATGTCGCTGTCGTTGAGGCAGGTGTTGAAGTAGTATAGCACATCATGACCCATTCCAGCGGAAAGTTCGACTTTGTAACGTACTTTGTCAAGAGTGATGATACCCTCACAAGTTTTAGGCACATAGAAGACCCTCCAAAGTGTCATTTTCTCTGGCCGGATATCTCCAAAAATTTCTGGTTGTTTGCCTGCAATCAACGTCTTGAGATCGTACATCGAGTGGGAAAGGCTTGTATTGATTTTGAATGCATAAATGCTGGCGCATCCCTCTAAAACGCAATTCAATTTGAGTTTTGTTGTTTTTGTACTCATAATGCCATGTTCTTTTCCGATATGGCAGCAGATTGGAGCTATTTATATCGCCGAAGAATCACGGTGTAAACGGTATAAGGTTGCATGGCGACTAAGATAGTTGTTACACAAGGCTTAGTCCACTGGCAGCAATAACAGCGGCTTAGGCAGCATCACCTGAGTTACTGGGGCTCAGTTTGGCATTCGAGGCCAGCCACTTGTCCTGTCCAGTACAACTATATAAGCTGATACTCGAAGATTAAAATTGGACAATGATCTTATCATGTCAAGAACAACCTGTAATATTCATTGCCTCATGTAGTGCCCTTCGTGAAGCATTATGATAGTATTCCGATGGCTAAGTCCAGATCTTCCATATCTTGATCAATGATAGGGTCTATTCGCGGGAAGCTTTGGAGCAGACTGAGAGATCACTTACGGTTTGTCGGTTTCAAACATCAGATTCATGATCACGACAACTGTATCATCGTATCTGAGCCTCATGTTGTCAAGCCAGATATTCCATTTACCCCATGTTGGCGTAACTTGAGTCATAATTTTCATGAGGGAGAGGAGTTACATTGGCTGAAACCTGAGGAGTACGAGATTGCAACCACGTGGCACGGATTTGGTATGTGCTTGGTCGGGCGTGGAGAATTTGATGGACTTAAAACAGTAGCTCTAACGATTGACAAAAAACATAGATGATATGATGACAAAATCGCGTCATCCTAAAGGAACAAACATCTTGCAGCGCCTTGCAGGATTCAATATGGGGCAACTCAAGCATGTCTTTGAGGATCTTTGTTACCATCAGAAGGCTATGAGCAGCCATTGTCTAGAATTGAAGGACTCAATGCCGAAAATGTTCGAGCATGCGTGGTACGCGGGGCAGACCCTCAGCTCCGTCCTCTTACAGGAAAGCCCTGGTAAGCATTTTTCTTGTATGCTTTTGGTAAAAATAGGTACTTTTGAGTGTTAATCGTGGACTGACGCAATACTCTGTCGTTTAGATCCAGTTGCGAGTTCTGCTCTTTTACACGATGTGTGGTACGGTAGAGTGGCGGAAACGCATGATATGTACGC
Source organism: Mortierella alpina (assembly GCA_029449245.1). Lineage (NCBI taxonomy): Eukaryota > Fungi > Mortierellomycota > Mortierellomycetes > Mortierellales > Mortierellaceae > Mortierella > Mortierella alpina. The sequence continues at coordinate 82,140 of JANATF010000027.1, read as the reverse complement.
AATTGGCTCATGGGAAACTCTGGAGTGCAACGATTTCTTTGACAAGGTCTTTTGGTTGGCATTTTCACTGTATGCGGCTCTGTTGCAGTTCAAGAAAAATGGTCAGGAGGGCGAAGCCATACGCATTTGGCGATTCTCCTGTAAAAAATATTCGGCGGAGTGCAGGAAACTGACAGCTCCAGTGAGCATAGATTAGCCATTTTATCCCTCCTATGATACTGCGCTCAATTTGCTGTTTAGAATGGGCCTTCTCAGACTATCCAATTAGTGAGGTTGGGGCTGAGCAAACAGACTGACACCTCAGTGATTTCGCTATAAATACCACGAGCTGTGGAATTATGCAGGCATCATCTGTACAGATCCCCATTATGTTTATGTTGACAAGACCTATATCAGCTATTCCGCCCGAGGTGCTCATCAACATTGCCAACCGCTTGGATAACATGTCCCTGCTCATGATGCTACAGGTGTCGAAGGCTGTCTATAACACACTTTATCCGCTGTTATGGATTAACATTACCAAAAAGCAGTGGCTACATACAGCATTCCCAGTCAAAGATGCTTTAGCTTGTGATGCTCTCCCTCGGCTTAAGAATTCGCTTTTCAACGTTCGAACACTCGAGTGGTGGGATGCCGGCCTCCATATGACGGGAATTTGCGAGATAACTCCAGCAATACTTTCCCATCAATGCAACAAGCTCCCCAACTTTAGTCGACTTCTGCAATTTACACCACTCATCACATCCCTTTCATTGGTGGCACCATCAAGTGATCTTGATCCTCATGGTGTTATCGAAGTTATATCAGACCTACAGCATCTCACCGCCCTTGAGTTGTGTTTCGTTAACCAGAACGCCGACTCAGTGGTTTACATCGATGATTACTTTCATTTTCTCTCAAAGTTGGATGAGCTGCGATTGTCAGGCAATTGGTATTGTCTTCGAAAAGACTCCCATAACGCAACGTCGCCTTATGTGGAGTTCAAGGGAGCTTGGAGCATGACGCGACTTTGCCTAAGGACAAGCGATACGACCATTGCAAGCTTCTGTCCAGGGCTCATTGGCCTCGTTTTGAGTGGCAATTTCTCCAGCGCCTTATCAACATCTATAATGCCAATCTCCATTTGTACAAGCCTGGAGACGCTAGAGTTACGCAACTGCACTTACAGCGGAAGAATGGACGACATACATTCGGCACTGCCTTCGCTACAGAGTCTAAGATCTTTAGCGATGTGTGTGAACACTATGGAGCAGATTCTCTTTTTATGCCCCAGTCAGAACGGCACCCAAATGTCTTTGCCATTACTACAGCATTTGAAGATCTTGGATGCAAGTTTGTCTTTTGACATATGGAGCCGGACCCCGTTCACCAGAGCCCTAAGGAGTATTCTCCTCAGTCGATCGCGCCTCCTGTCCCTTTCAGTTCAAGGCTGCTCCGTCAATGCTTGCTTGCTTTTTACGCCATCTGAGTCCGCTGCAGATCAGCATGACTTCTGGGTATGCAAGGATATCCAGAGCCTTCAGATTCAGCTGGCCGACGTAAACCACATCAACTATTCTCTTCAAGAGAGGCAAGCAGTGAGTCGGCTTATATATCAGCAGCTGGCTCAGCTCTCTTGTCTTGAGGTGCTTTCAGTTCACTCAACTGATATCGACATAGGCATGGACTCAGGAGTTCTTGCACTAGCTGGAAGTCCCTTGTTATTGCCCTCAACGCAGAACATCTTATTCAGTAATCAAGACGACTCGACAATGCCAGCTCTACAGCAACTGCGATCCTTGTCCCTATTCGATCGAAGTGTTAGTTCGTGGACAGAAAATCATTTGCGTTTACTTTTATCATTGTTCCCAAATCTTCACACTCTGACTCTCACTCGGCCTCTGAAAGTCCCCGGTGAGAGTATTTCCAAGTGGTTGAGGGAATGTCATTCAACAGATATCACGTTTAGTAACGACATAAATATCGCAGTCACAAGTCCTTCACGTGGTGTTGACACGTGAACTTTCTAAAACTGAGCCTCACAAATTGACTTGTAACGTTACTAAGCCCCTCAACACGTGGTCGGTATAAAGCTCGGATCATTTTCAGTTCTTGTTTGCATTTCTGCTGAGAATAGAGCGAAATCTACTCGTAGGTGCCTTTTTAAGGAAGGACCATCTAATTTTATCCATTTCACTGAAGAGCAGCTTTGACATTTCCATTGTAGCTTTGTCATGGTAGAACAGAATAACGACGGCATCCGAGAAACCATGGGCTCTAATGACCATGAGTCGAACAGCTTCACTTGTGAGACTGGCAGCGTCTTAGGGGAGGTTGTAGCCGCTCCCACTCTACAAGTGGATGAACAGCAGATTTGTTGCCCATCTGAAAGAGTCTTGCGTATGTGGAATGATCCATTCGACATGCCTGTTTGCCGCATGCGAGTGCGACTGCAGAGTGATGTCAGCTGTGAGCCATTCACTGTTGGAGACTCAAGTCTGCGACAGCAATTTCGCGGTGTAGTCGTTACAGAGCCACTTGCCGGCCTAACTGTTCTCGTCAACAAAACTGTTGATTACAATGACCCATATCCTGAAGGTTACGGAGATGAGCGTTTACTCTCCGGAATTTTAAGGGGCTATTGCGAGCCATATATAATGGGATGTGTTTGCTATCATCTCGAAGTGGTTGAAGAATTTCCTACGTAAGTCACACACGCTCGTCAAGAAGCATTGAATATTGGAACTTGCCGTTTACGCTGATGCATCTATAGGTATACCGCCGCCAACGATAGGCCACGTTTTGTGCTCACAAGGGAGCTATTTAAACTGTGGAGACGTCCATTCTTCTCGAGCTATTTAGAAAATCTCTCTGTCCGCCTTATAAGCCATGGGGTGGTGACCTACCCTGGTTCTTTCCGCATACGAAAACTCCCATTCTCACACCCCTGTAGTGCCATCCTGTTTCGAGCGAAAGTAATTGAAGCAGGGGATTATTCGGGACTGGAACTTGTTGTAATAAGGTGCTTCAATGAACCCCAAATCAACCCAACTAATGGAGTAAGCATGGTTCAAGGAAAAGAGTGTCGAATTTCAGGGATGCTCTGCAGCGTTCATCTTAATAGTTGTCCAGCGCCCGCCTATTATCGTTTAGAGGCTACCAGCGTTTGGAGAAACAGTGACTTTCGCAGGGAAGCGCAAAAGGAAATCATAGTAGACTCTAAGCTTTCACAAGATGGCAGTTTCAGTTTTTAAAATAGACTATTTTTAACAGTTCGAGAGCCGTTTAACACGAAAATCCTCCGATGTTTCTAAAGCAGGGAGTGAAGGACTTCCTGGACACCTGTGCCTGTTGTTCGTATTGTCTTCTTTCGATCTCATGTTTGTTGCTTCGTTCGACACTATCCGCTTCCACATGAAAAAATGCCACAACCCCTTTATGGGTACCAGGAACGTAGTGAGCCGTCAGTTTTCCAGACACATGAACGACCATGCCTATATCCAACTGCACTCCGTTTAATGGGTCTTCTACGGGAACTGGGAACGGTCTCGTAACGATCACATCGAATTGCTGGAAGTCTTGTTGCCCATCAAGAATTCTTGCATGAAACTGAAGTTGATAACAAGGATCCTTATAACCCAGACCTGTTTCCAGATGTAAGGTGGCAATACAGGCGCTTGTCAAGCCAACTGTGACATTTTTTAGATCCAAAGGGAATTGGATAGTGTTTGGAATAAAACCCGAACGGAAGGTGTAAACCGATTTGGGTAAAGATTTTGGAATGCCATGATGCTCTAAAACGATGTCGGAACTAGAAGTGGCGTTAGGTTATACAGTAGTTGAATACAGCATTGCGATCCCAGTATTCTTACAAGGGTAGTTTCGTCATGAGGATATATATGCGACTCTACTGCTTCGTTGTCTTTTGTCAAAACTTTTATACATCGCTACTCTGAGTTGGAGGCTAAGTAGCGTCAGCACCAGAGGCGCAGCAGAGGTGGCTAAGTATCTACTGTAGTATCCGCTAAAACTTGAGGGCGGGGGCTCAGTACATTAGATATTTCGTATAAAAGCATATCAAGAAGATGGAGCAGGCATCCAAATATGGCTTCTTACTCTAATCTCAATAGCGGCGGCTTAGCAGGTATTTGGACGCCTTGCATGAAATTACAATGCGCTTATTTGTGTTAACCATAGTTAACATGTACGATAGATATGGTGATGATACAGCGAGAGGAGCTTTTACGACTGCGTCGTTTAGTAAATGAATCGACTGAGCAAATACGAACAGGTTCCCGACCTACAGGATTCCCGACAAATATCTCGCATGGGGCCAACGCATACGAGACACTTTTGTGTCAGCTGAGCATGGATGAAAGATGCGACAGTGTTGGTTACGACTCGAGAGGTCTGATCGATGTTGACATGGACTGCGCTAGCCACGCGATGCTATTGTGGATGAGGAGATTAAAAATTTTGAGGCATGAGTTTAAAGTTCGAGGGCAAATTGAGCAGTTTGATTGGTTCAAAGCGCAAATTAAGGTCGTACTGAAGCAGGAAAAACTGAGAGCCCAGTCCGGATTTAGCCAATAAACGATGCGTTTTGATTTCAGTTTTACATAAAAGGTGGAAATATTTTGCATCTAGCACCCTCCAAGCTCCCCAGACATCCTCGTCACTCGTTTACATACAGTACAGAATTTAATCAACATCGACATGGCAGAAACCCTCAAGCTTGAGGTGGAGAATGTTCCCCTTTGTGTCGTCAAAGAGCCTTGGAGAGTCGAGAGTGATCATGGAGTTGTTTACATCCTATGCCGCTTCCAGCGGTCTGGCAGTCTCACCCAAGTGACCTGGAATCGCTCGTTCACAGAGTTCCCAAAATTCCTGAACGACTTGTTGCCTGGACATAAAATCACGGTGACGGGTGAGTGTATGATTACCGCCTACTTTCGACGTGGAAAGGCGCAATTTTGGACCGAAATCAGCGCCTGTGGCATCACATTGCAGCAGGCACTGTTCGACGATATATTCGAAGATGAATGCAAAATACCTGTTCGTTCGCTTGAAGACAAGAGGAAGCAAAAGGATCAGCTTCATTTCCTCCAGTGCGTGGAAAATATAAAAAAGCTCGAAAAAATTGAGAAGCTTTTTGAACAAATGCATGTGTCCGAATCGAATGATCAGTCTAATGCAAGCTCGCCGGCGCCTAAGGCGAAAGCTAAAAAGAAGACCTCTTAAAACATCCCCGCTGAGGTTCAAGCAAGACAAGACGGGGAGTCAACTAAGACGTGACTTATAGTATCCTTAAATTCACGATGCATTATAGAGAGTGGGGGTCCTTGATGCCCTGAAACGCAAGACTCTGTAGCATTTCATATGAACAACCAATAAATATAAAGCGTTTTCAAGTCTGATTCAAGTCTGATGAGGCAGCCATATGCTACTGTTTTTATGTTTACGCGGAACCAATGGACGGCAGCGAAAGTCTTTGTTTTGCATTTCAGCTACTTTACTCTAACTCAATACGTGTTCGTGAAGATGGTAGGTATCGTGAATAGATCATCAAGGCTAGAATGTGCTGTATCTTTAGGGTTCTACATGCAACATTTCAAGCCTTTCCTGGCGTAAAGCTGGGCGGGGAGAGGGCTGAGAACGCGACGTTTCCTCTACATGCATTTGACCGAGATGGAAATGATGTGAGAAATGATCGATCTTTCTGCATGTCCTTGCGCAGACTGAAATTTACCTGAGATGCGGTCCGGGTGTGGCGAATATTTTGCGTGATATCTGCGAGAATTTCCATGATTTGCGTGGGCAGAATGCGAGTGATCTGAGCGAGAAAACCCCGCTTCCGTAACAGTATCAACGTAGTTCTCGGTAACAACGTTTGCTCGAATGATGGATTGCTTGCATGCTTGACTAGGGAAACTTGAGAACTCGGAAACTCTATGGGATGGTCTTCTCTGGGGTTCCAAGATGCTGCTGGTGCGTGCTGCTTGACTAATAACATCTGGTGGCACAAAATACATGGAATAGTGGTTTTCAGCTTGAAGACCATACTCTGCACTCGATGACAGTGGACTGGTATGACTGTGCTGAGTGTTTGTTACAGTAGGAAAAGAAGTGAATCGTTGCATTTCGTAGGTCGGAGTATCGTCTTGAGGCTGGGCCATGGTGATTGCTGTTCTACTGTGAGCTGAAGAGGTCTCATCGGCTGCTCTGAGAAACGGGTTCTTTGATCCTTGTGTACTGAACGCACGCTTTTTCTTGCTCTTTAGTCTGCTGCTTTGGTTTTTGAGGCATGATCTTCTACACATTGCTATAAGGAAAGCAATCAGAATCACGAAAACCAGACCGCAGTATACGATGATACCCATAATCAAAGTGTATGCTTCGAGCAGGTTCGGAATGGTTCCAAAGGGAGTTTTAGAATCGGGTAGGGTTTCGACGCTGGCGATGGTTGGGGAAGACCCTGTTGAATAGGAGCTGGTCCTGAGCAGGGATGATCCTCCTTCGGTGGTGAAATGTGTTGTTATCGCAGGTCTTAGTTTACTAGTGTCGCTACTTGCGGAAGGTGCCAGCTTCTCAGAGCTTGATTTTATTGCTCGCTTGAACTGCCTGGGATTTTTATCAAGCGCGGGAAGCCGCTGATATATCAGCATTATGGAGTGTGCAGTAGACAAAGTGGGAGCTGCGTACTTTCAACATATGCGTCCCTCTATTTATATTTCCAACTATACATGCCAGTCTAAATCTTAGAGCTGCAATTTGTATAAATAGGTCTGCTATTCGCCTCAATTTCTATAGCCAAAAACGATTTTTCAATGGAATCCTCAAGTAAGGCACGCCATGGCGAAATGAATTTTAAGGCGCCCGTATCTCAAGTCATCATGCAAGCTGGGAATTTTCATGGCCAGTTAACCGATTTTGAGCTTTTCATGGAGTGGACCGAAGACGAATCACCCATTCCAAGCTTTATTCTAAGTGGTCGAATGACTTTAAAGAATACGTCAGACCTATCGCCGGATGTCGGTGGAAGTGGAGGAGATCCACGAGGGTCGATAACCGGTGAAGAGACAAAAACGTGGGTTGAGTACTTCGACAGCACTTATGAGGACGTACTTTTTTACGCCTTGATGATTTATTGCATTTTGCTGGTATCGTTCATGCTATCATGGTAGAGTACTATTGAGTACAACGTTAGGCTCTACATTACCGTTGAATCCAATAAACCTCCCGTTTAAATGATGCCATATGCAAGCACTGAATGGGGATTGAATGGAGTGCACGTGACAAGCGGAATGTCAAATTGTGACTGTGTTGTGGCCCAGCGTCAAAAAGATGTGTTGCCGTTTGGGGCAAAGTACATTAAAGTTTAGCTGGCTTAGTAGCAAATGACGAAAGTGGGGGCTGATGCATGCAGGAGCTGGTTTACAGTGTGGTGGATATTGCAGATTGCTGGGAGACATGAATACATATAAATATGAACATTCTTGTTTCTTGACAGGTCAACAAATCATTCCGTTCTCAAAAATGGATAACACTCTACCCTTAGAATCCCCATGGCTGGATTGTACTGTGAACCGCAAAGTATACCGTCCCGTCGAAAATAAGGAATTGTACCAGTTTCAAATTACCGGTTCATGGTGCGCAAGGCCTGTGACGGTTATTTTCGACCCTCGAAAGACCCGTATGACAAAGGATGAATATCGAGCAAAACTAAAGGCATGCACGGAAAAAACTTCCATTAAGGTCAAAGGGGACTATCTTCTCAAGCCTTGGGCGAAGGCGGGCGTCGCAAACTTGGGCCTCAAGTTTAACCTGGTTGATGTTGTCCCAACTGGAGTGGAGACCGAAATTTCTGACAAAGATTTTGCGTTCGAGCCGGAGTTTCAGTCCAGGAACGAAGAGATAGACCTGGTGGCCAAAATAATTCAGGCGGATAGAGACTACGACAAAAATCTCTCGCAAGTTCAGGATAAGGAGCTTATTAGTCTCTTGGTGAAAAATCGCAAGCGTCCAAGGGAGATTGAAGAGTCGTCAGATTCAGCTGAGAATGTGCCAGTATCGGATCCGAAGCCTAGTGGATTTGTCAACCTCAGTGGGTTAAACCCAGGTTTAGCTGGAGCAATTCCTGAGTCGCAAGAAAAACTGCATTCAACCGAACTTCCGGCAGTCCCTTCTGATGATGGGAGCTTCAAGCCTCACCAACTTAACCAAGGCACAAAAAGGGTATTTGAGAACAGTGCTGCCTCTGAAAAGCCCACCACCCCTCTTCGTGGTGATAAGACTTCCACTCGTGATAAGCCCCGTAGCGCCAGAGCTGCTGAGAAGAACACTGATATGGATGGTGTTGAACGTGGTTAAAGTACCTTAGTGTATGCTTTGCAAAGGGTGCGGTCTACAGCATGCCAAGTCGTTTATAAAATTCCCTTATTATTAAAGTCTTTTGGTGCTGGTCATATTGGTCTTTGAAAGTTTTCACAAAATCTGGAAAAAAAACATTTGTTTAGACTGTAGCAAGTCCTTGTTAAGGTTCAGAGTAGAAGCATAGCTACCATGTTTGAGGATTTTTGAACAAAAGAAGCATACTGTACTTCTGGATCTTGAACTTACGTCCGACTGGGATACCGCCCTATTCATATCCTTCACAATTTTTATTAACGCTATGCTATACGGCATGGCGACGGAAGTGCTTTTACAGGTGATGTTGAGTCGTTTCCTGGTCGACCCGGACTGAAGAATGAATTTTGTGTGGAAGGTGGCCGAAGCTGGAGCGATTCCTCTCGTCTTATCCTCCGCACCATAGTAGCCACTTTGAGAAAGGCTTTTTCAACGTTACAGCCCGTTCTGGCTGAAGTCTCAGTGAAAGGGCATTGCAACGCCTTCGCCATGGCCGAACCATAATGTGTTGTTACTTGTCGAGAATCAGCGATGTCGCATTTATTGCCCACCAGGAGCACTGGCAGCTGTCGTTGTCCCTTGATGCTTTTAATGTCGTCCAATATGACCATCGCTTTCCGCAAGCTTTGAAGGTCGGTAATAGAGTAGACAAGAAGAAACCCGTCCCCTCCCTCAATCCACTGGTACCTTAGGGTAGAGTAAACGTCTCCTCCTCCGGTATCAAGTATCTTGAGGGTACATACTTTGTTGTCAATTTTCAGCTTCTTCGAGAGAGAGTCCTCAATAGTTGGATCATGCGAAAGGAGCGAATGGCTGGTACAAAGTTGCAGCATCAACGAGCTTTTGCCGACATTTTGTTCTCCGAGTAAAACTAGGTTGTAGACCATTAGGAAGTTAGATGAGCCCTGCCTTCATCCACTGAGCAGGTGTATATAAACCGCTGTAATAGTTTGTGTAACTGCACCCGGTGGAGGCTAAGAAGTGGGGGCTTGGTCGCAAGGCTTAGCATCGGCGTACTGTACTGTACTGTGCTAGTAAATTCCCTTAATTAAGGTTGTGGCAAATCGGCAATAACTGGTGGTGTGAAAAAAAACGCCTTGTTATGGTGAGACATTTGTACATGTAAAAATGTAAAATCGAGGGTGGAAACCCCGAAGTCGGGACTTCCAACTTAGTTTGCCTTGCAATGTTGCCCGCTTTACTTTATTATGGTTATAAAAGGAGCCATTGTACTCTCTTTGACCACCCACCGATACAATAATATGTGCAAAGGCAAAAAAGAAAGTAAGAAAAATCGTATGTTGGTTTTATGGTTCTATCATCCGATTTCGCCTTTCGTCACTAATACACTAACCAATCACATGACAGGCACCGATCTTCCGTCAAAAGATTTAAGGTACAGGGTTACGGTTGACGCTGATCCTGTCCTAGCACGGCGATCTCCATTGGCTGAAGTAGCAAGCGGGTCTGATTTTCGTTCGAATCACGATGACTTTGTGCATGGTCAGTGGGAAAATAAAAGTGATTTCGCACTGCTAGCCTCCATCACCCCTCTTTCGTACAAGGTCAGGGCGCTGATGTTTGAGTGCTTCCGACGCGACTTGGGTCACTCCTTCGAGGAGCATTGGAAAACCGGCTTGGAGTATTACGACGATCGAGTCGAGGATGTAAATGAATATCACAGTATAACGTTGATTGAATAAAACTTTACGTATCATGGACTACTTGAAGTTTTGTCTGCGTGCATGCATGCATGGCTTGTGCGACGTTGTCCTTCCTCTCTTCATCCGCCCGTTATCTACTTCCCTTCAAGATACCAGCACAGCAGCGGTGTTCAGTCCACTGTCTTCTCATGAGTCGTCGGTGTGGTGGCATGATGGCAATTCCTTTAAAAGGTGAACCGCCAATGGATTGTGGCCTCAATTCACACTTCACACTTGACGCTCCTTAAAACAATCTTTGAGATGCCAACTTGGGCTTGTTACGATGACTGTTTTGGCAGGGAACTCCACTCAGCAGTACGCTTCTATTAGCTGTCTCCTTGATGCCAAGATTGTTGATGCTGGTACATCCTAGAACAGTGTATCTAACGCCCTGACGTCTTCTTAGTCACCTCCAAGCTCGAGCGCTTCGGCTATACCTGTAGGACCGACCAACCAAGAGTACAGTTACTCTATTGATGAGTCCTATCATCGCCATGACGGTGCGCCTTCACAGAACTATGCCTTCTTAAGCTCAACACTGGATTATTTTACCGCGATCCCAGAAGTTGTCTCAAACTCGAGTATGCGTCAAAGGTAAACACCCAACGCTGCTTTTGCAAGATCGAAATGTATAACAGCTAGCTAACTCATCAACACATCGTGCACTGATAGTTCATTTTCGAATGCAGATACCGGGGAGAATTCCACTGGCGCTATGGTGGCTCTCCAGACATCCTCCCCGTCCAGGACTGCAAAGTCATCGACGGGTAATCACCCAAATCTGCGCTACGTATGCCATTCACGCCATGGTGCATGCACTAGACTAATTTGCCGCATCCTGTGCGCTATACTGATAGTGACTTGGGCCGAGCAACTTGACTCGGAGGTAGCGAAGATCTGCCGCATACTCGATCTCCCATCTGATACCCCTACTTCGTTCCAAACTATCGAGCCTGACATTCAAGGATTTCTTTCCGATCCTTTGGATACTTTTTCGGAATTGATTCCTCTTAACAGTCAGGGCGTGGATGCAGATGGTCCCTTGGACTATTTTTCGGTACGGATCCCACCTAGCAGTCTGAGAGTAGATGCAGATGATCCCTTGGATTATTTTTCGGCACCGATCACCGATACCTTGGGTTCTTCTGCGGGTTCTTCCGCTGACTCTCCGTATGTCGTCGCCTCTCCGCAGGAAGCAAATATGGATGTTTCAAGTCCCAGTTGGCCGTGGTCACAGCTTACGACCATTGATATTTTGCCTGGCAGCCCAAGCGTTATCGACCACCCGTTCACTGGCACGCCAAACCCTGTCGACGTTACAGCACCAGAAGAAACAGAACAAATAGGACAAAACTTGTTTCGGTGCACTAAGTGTGGAAAAGACTTCAACCGCAAGTTTAATCTTGGCAGTCACATGCTAATCCATTCTACGGACAAACCTCGACATGACTGTACGCTTTGTTCGCAGTATTTCCCAAGGAAGCAGGACTTGAGTCGACATTTGGTCTCCAAACACGGTCGCCCGGAGGACCCCTGTATCATATGTATCATATGTAATTCGTCGTTCTCGAGAAGGGATGCTTGCGTTCGACATCTTCAACAGTCGAAACCTTGTGGTTTAATTATTGACCAAAGAGGTTTTACAAGAAGGGAGGTCTCATCAGGACAGATCGAAAGAAGTGCGATAGGCACGGAGGAGGAGATCGTGGGGTGGCTTGCTGCTTTGAGAAGTATGAAGTCTCCTTCATGTACAAGAAGAGTTCGTTCTACGGATGTATAGTCATAAAAGCTCGTATCTTCAAAATGCCTAATGCTTCGTAATGTATGATTCACCGTTGATTATCATCTCCTGAATGCGGGAGGATGGTAGGATGTTATTGAGTATCCAAAGATCAAATAGTGGTGCTTCTTGCTCAAAATCACGCCTCGCCGAGTGAAAAAGCCATCTTCCCTGCAGTGGATGTGTCTGCAGATCCGGGTTGCGCTTCAGCTTGTCCTTGAAGGCTGTTAAAATCCATGCAACATTTGGTGCGCTGCTATTAATACTCTCTTGCAGGAAAGTTTGGAATGCCACGTGATCAAGCTTGCATGTCAAACAGAATCTTCTTAGTCGGCGGATTTTTGAAATTGAGACCCCCACTTCGATAAATTTGCAAAGTTTTCGAGCCAGATTAACGGACACGTGCACCAAGCTTGAGCCACGGTCGTCAAGGATCCCGAGTACTGCCGGTGTTATAGTGTTGAGATCCAAATTGATGTACTGAAGAGCGACGTTTTGTCCATGGGGAAGAATATTGAGAAGATTGTAGGTGGTTTGGCTTTTACAGTGCATACCCAGGTGCATGTGTTGAAGTTTTGGGCAACACCTCTCGAGGACGTCTCTTATCCGTGCGTTGCTGAACCCAAGGATGTTGGCTTTTGATAGTAGCCAGGTGAAGGACTGAAGACCTGGCATACCACGGAGCAGTCCTATCAAACTGTCTTCTTCAATGTGGCAGTACTGTAGATGGAGACGAGTGAGTGCTGGATGTTGCAGTGACAGCTGGATGGGTCCATAAATAGATGTATGATAGAACTCCAGGGTTTCTAATTTTCTCTTGCCAAAGAGAACTCTCTCTATGTCTTCGCCGCGGAATACATATCGCCGAAGTCGTAGGTGGAGCAATGTTGGAAAGTAAGACATCATAGGGACGGCATCAGTTGGAATGTAGTCAACGTCGGTGTTGGTTTCTGCTTGAATGTCCAGTAGATGTATGAAGGGGTTGTTGAGGTTGAAGGAGTATGCAAATCGATCCGATGCAAGGATCAGTTGCCACGCCTTCGCTTGGAACATGTCGACGTGAGTTACGTGACTGCTATTTGGATGAACTGTCCTTATTATTTTGAATAGCGGAGCGTACTGCAACAAAATACGCGTCGGGATCCCTGAATAATTCCTTTTTGTGGTCTCATCATAAGTGTACCACAGGATAGGGAGCATGATCTCTCTCCATGATCGAGAAACTAGGCAGCAAGAAAGCAGGTCCCTTGGGTGAAAGACGTATTTTTCGCTTCTGGGGTTGACCCACAGTGGGATAAATTTTCCAACACGCATTACGATCTCTGGCATGTCCAGTGGGTTGATGACAGCCATTGTTGAGTGATGTTTACGTACATGACTTTAATTGTACTTTTGTGGAGTATTTATAACGGAATGACCATATATAGACTGTCACGCCATTGTCCCATACACAAAAAAATACTAAGCCTCTTGAACACAACATGGTCTTAGTTCGTAACGGTCGGAGTATCAGGGGCTGAGTTATGAGTTGGCTCACTTGGCTGTGATACTTGGGGCTGGGAGGTGACCTCACTCAAGTAGGTAAGGAACTATGGGGCTTAGTTTTTGACAATTTGCTTCTGTACACCCGTCTTTGACTGTGCATAAAAAGAGGGATCTGAATATCAGTCCTCCAATTAACTCGGTCAAAACATCCAATGAAATTTCAATTAGTCGCCTTCTTTATCGCCGCGGTAGTCCCACCTTGCTTGGCTGATGCTCCTCTTGAAGGCCTTATCGTCACTACCACTCCCATTTTCCTTCCTGAGACGTCTGAGCCGCCTATTCCTGTTCTCACCCCCATTATTGCCCCTACAGGCAAACCGCGACGACACGGGCCGGGACATGTCGCTCCCATCGGTGGGCCTGGTAGAAATCGCATATAGTAGCGAGTCAAAACATGTGCTACGTTAGACGCTGAGGCTGAGCTTTAAAGTAATTTTTTAATTGCAGGCCGACTGTGGGGCTGACCTCAACTTGAAATATTAAAATAAAACCTCGCTCTACCAAGGTCCATAAATTTCATTCCAGAAACTATCATGGAAGCCAACTTTACAGATCCCACTTCTGACAGCGTGAACTTGGATGGGTTGAAGTACTATCGCGATGCTTCATTCGAATCGACTAAAGATCAACGGTTAAATCACATGCATGAAGTAGGATCAAGCGTTATAGTTTGCTTGCCGGAGGAGCTCCCGGACTTCCGTGTATTTAGAGGGCCGACACGAGGATTCGGACCCTTTACAGTGCACAGCTACATCAGCAATGGATATTTCCGTATCAGATTCCCTTACCGTGGAGCTACCGACTCTACACTGCTGCGTGTTCACTGGTCCAATCTCTATCACTTTCAAGATGATTTCATGTGCAAACCGCTTTTGTAAGTATACACAACTTGTTGACTGAGGCGAAGATCAAGATGGAAGGTGTATAAGTTGTACTAATGATTTATTTTCATGACATGTACAATAGGCAGGCCTTCGCACCAGTCTCCGCCGCGGCATGTTTTTTCGCCTATAAACTGCTAGAAGAAGTGTCTCCTCACGAATTCAAACTCTCTGATCAGGCGAAATTAACGTTAGAAGAACGACGTGAAACAAGCAGGCAGATTTCTCAACTAAAGGATCTCCTCAACAGAAGGATTGTACCGGGTGAAATTCCTTCCCGTGGTAAGCCTCACCAGCAGTGGGCGTAATTTTTTAGTAGCTGGCTTTTAACTTAAAAGGCGAGGCTTAGTCTGAGACAGAAGTCACACTACGGTGTCGGAGATAAAAAATCTGCGTTAACTCCGTACCTTCACGCCCACCTACATGGACTATAGAGTAAGATGCGTAATTAAATGTCAGATATTAGCGCTTGCCTTATCTTATAAAAGAGAGTTGATACAGTATATGCCTGACAGTATCATCAAACGGATCATCATTCTCCCCGATATTCATTCAGCACTTGAGATGGGAGCTGCACATTCTAGCGCTAAGACCTTCAGTGAACAGGATGAAAGTATTTCTGGACATGTTCAAGATGACCGAACCCACCGTCCTTTGGCTTTGATTGTCATGAGGGGTACTTCCGATGACCCTAAACTACAATGCTTTGGCCCCTTTTATGCTGACGTCCGTCACCATAACTACCTTGACATAAGACCTAAACTCTCAAGCGGCGGTTCAGTGATCGTTCTTGTGGATCTAAATTACATTCATAGAGTGTCCAACAAGGTGTACACGATCCACGATGTCGCCAGAGTTACCGTAGATGAAGGCTCATTTTGGGCCTGCCTTGAAAACAACCCCTATATTCAGGCAGTATGGGCACCTGGGATGAAAATCTTGTACATTCGCCCATCAAGAAGACCTAGGCGAAAGTTTTATCCAGTCTAGTTATCCAGTCTAAAAGCGTTCGTGGATTAAAAACTCATTCTAAACGAATCTCATTCTACGGAATGTGCCATGGCAACTATTGTCATCGGGCGGTTTTAGTTCCAGAAAACAAGGTTCACAGGCTTAGTGTTGACCGAAGAGGCTGAGTATGCCCGTAGTCATGCTTAATTTAAAAAGGGCTTCAGATCTCTTTGCATCCTCATTCACTAAACTTTGAACATGAATTTTCCTCTTTTGAAGTCTTGCACAGACGCCAAGAAGGGAGCTAAGAACAGGGAGCCCGAGTCAAGAAATGGAGATACTGAAATAGAGCTGAGGTGCATTATTGAGGGTGACAAAATAGAGGAGGCATTCACAGTCACAGCTCCACATACAGCTTCCATTGGAGAACTCAAGAGCATCATCAAGGACCAGAAGGTCAGCATCTTAGCTAATACGCAGACAAAGGTTCTTAAACTTCGCCTTATCAACGTGGATTGCCGACCAGAGTGTTGTCCTTGGCCTGTCGTTATGGCCGGATCCTTGCGAGGCAAAGAAGTACTTCAAGATGAGAAGACTGTCGTCTATTACTATGGCGTAATTCCAACATATGGCCAAATCCATGTCCTTGTGCAACGGTTTGAGGAGTTGTTTTGAGCCGTAGTCATTTAGTATTTTGTTCAGCGTTCGACGTTCGATGAGGCTTAGTCGTTAGAGATCTATAAAATAGGGGAATTCTAATAAAAAAAAAGACTATCGCAAACATGAACGTCAACGAGCACCGGTGAGTACGTAACGCTTTAGGAGGAGCCAGATTATTCTGCTACTCATTTATGAACATGTTTTTCTTTTTGCTTTTATCCAGGCGCATGATAGCAGTAATCAACAACATAATGCAAGTCAACGGTCCGGTGAATAGTACCGGTGAAGAGCCACCAAGGTCTGGAGATCGCTTGAATAACCTCCCTGTTGAGGCCGTCGAACGTGCCCGTGAGAAGGTTGAAGATATTTCAAGCATGCTTATCGAGGCTCAAGAGGAACTGGCGGACGTAACAGTGAAGCTCATTGTGCTCGCTGACCTTATACGATTTATTCCCGGAGACTGGAGAGCGCCTGACCATAGAGGCACTAGATATCAACATCACCCCGATTGGGGAGTGGAGGACTTGGAGATATGGGATGATATATATGAAGAAGCTGGGATAAATCTGCCAGTATATAGAAATGGGAGGGCTAATGTCCGCCGTTTGGAGCAAGTTCGACAGAGAGCCATAGATTTTTTGATGCTGAAGATGTGGGAACATCAATAAGAACATTTACGGATTACATTAGGCTGCTCTCACTCCCCCACACGTCAAAGGACGGTGTTTAAAACCGGTACGATGCATAAAGTATTCCTCTTTTTTTTTACTTAGCCCCCACCGAAGCCATTCCTTTTGGCTCATGCAAGGACTGATGTGAGCTGATATAAATATCTTTGCCTAGGGACTAATTTTATTGTCGTATCGAACAGAAGACCTACTTTTCTTCCCACATATCTTGTAACATGCCCTACTGTCGACAACGAACCGTGTATATTCCCACTACAGCACCTGAAAAGAGGCTTTATACTATAAACAAATTGAAGGTGCTATTGAATGACTCTAAAAGCGATACGCACGATCTTCAGGACAGATGGGAGAGGTATCGACAAAGACCGTTGGATGTTCCAGGTAACGTGATCTGTAGCTTTACATGAACTCTGGTCTTGGAAGTGGTGCTTACTATGTCATCCCGACTTGCAGGTATTAAGTTTGAGGAAATGAGCTACAAAGAGTTCTACGAGCGGTTCGAGCACATTTCCGGCAACTTTAGAGTTTCTCGCAAGTTTAAATACCGGTTGTTCGCCAGCATCCAAGAAAGAAAATGTCGTGCAAGATATATCTCGCTCGAGGAAGACCATATTTTTTCAGATTTATATCAAAGGCACCTGTTTCGAAGGTCCAGAGATGCCGTCGTTCAAACACGTCCATTAGATTTTACAAATCAAGAGGATGCCTTCATGCAATTGTTGATGCTTCACTGGCCAACGCGCAAGGACGTCAATGAGTGGTTAGTACCCTACTCGAAGTACACATCATTTCAGCAACTTGCCTTTGCAGAGCTCGGGCGCTACCGCATAATCCAGCTGGCCCCCGGGCTCATCGTGCAACATACAAGGTTCTCTTCGTGTTAATTTTCACGTTTCATACAATCAGCAATAAACTGTGTAATTGTTGCCGACAAAGGAACGCGAAACACCGAGCTTCTCATATCATGTGAATAGGACTTGCCTAGACCGGCTGAGTAATGTTTAGATATCAGGGGCCAAGTATGAGGCTAAGTATTGGGGCTAAGTATCCAGCTCGAATGTTCCACCTACTAAAAGTACACAACTTGTGTTTAAATACCTATGAAGCAGATGTCTTGTAAAAAGAGGTGTGGACATCATGAGCATGAAAATGACAAGAGTCAAGTAAATACATCAAACGATAACCGCTTAATGGCTTAACAAAGTTCCGCGCATACTTGACTGAAATTTGAATTAATGGCATATGCTCAATAGTGTTACCGCCGCCGTTGAACAGTGTACATTTTTGATCAAGACCTACTACAAAGCATGTCTTTCTTATGCAGCAACCATTCAAGAACAGAAAAAAATCGCTGTGACACTGGCAGACGACGAAATGAAAATTAGAGCGCGAGCAACACAAATTCCTGACAAGGAAGCTGAAGATGAGCTGCACACAATTCATTATCGCCAAAGAACTCAGAACAATTTAATTGGGCATCTTATCGACCAGTCACTGAAGTCCCATGAAAAGTTGGTTCAGCACTTGCAAGAACTGGAAAAGCTGGGCGGGGGTCATATCTTCGGACCGCGCGCGTAAATAAACGACTGGCGAGCTCCCAGTCAAGGATTCAAAAGTAATGTATTTCTTACCAACGCAATTACTACGCTCCCAGTCACGGATTTAAAAGTAATGTATTTCTTACCGCAATTACTACACTCCCAGTCACGATTCAAAATGTATTTCTTACCAACGCAACTACTATGCTCCCAGTCACGATTCAAAATGTATTTCTTACCAACGCAACTACTATGCTCCCAGTCACGATTCAAAATGTATTTCTTACCAACGCAATTACTCTCCCAGTCACGATTCAAAATGTATTTCTTACCAACGCAACTACTATGCTCCCAGTCACGATTCAAAATGTATTTCTTACCAACGCAATTACTATGCTCCCAGTCACGATTCAAAATGTATTTCTTACCAACGCAATTACTACGCGAGACATTGAAAAATTGATGCGTGTTCATGTGCTAATTTTTTTTTCCACACCCCTCGACATCAACATCTTTTTTTTTGGTGCTGGCTTGTGGCAGCGAAGCGTTCATAGCGACGTTGCTTATTGATCCTTCGATGTCGGCTTTCTCCAATCCTTGCGTCGAATTCGTCGGACGCGTTGTAGATTGTCAGCTAATGTGTTCGAGTGGCCTGTGCTTTGATATGTTTCCTTTCATGATTTCTCAATTGGTCCGTGAGAGATGCCTTGATTCACCCTCAGACATTTCAGTCCACCAACAAGTCCGCACGGCATATCTTAAGGGGTACTGAGATACACAATTCAATATATTCGAGGAAGCAAAGTATGGAATCACTTAATAGGAAAATCCGCAGTGACGCATTGTCTTTCCAAGCTGACGATTGAACTCCTGCCATTGCAGCATGTGTTGCTCGTCATATTTTGCATACTTCCGAGTACGATCTTCAATGGCCGCTCCAAGACGGGGCACATGCTCATCAATGGATTTGCTGTCAAAAATGCGCTTTGCTATAGGCCCAGATATCATGTTGATAATTCCACCCATAATGCTTCCTACAATAGGCGCTGCTCCAACCGCTACGCCTACAGCTTGGAATGCTAGCTTTAGTTTTTCCACTCTCTGAGAATCATTCTTGATTTCGTTTTTTGCATACCGCATAACTCCACCAAGAAGAATCCCTATCACAATGCCAGCATACATTGAGTAGTTCTCGGTACGGTAGTCAGTCTTCAAACGCTTCCCAACAGCTCTGAATGCTCGGTTCACATCGACTCCTCTGTCCGTACTGTATGCAGAGTCCATTGATAGGAGGTAGGTAGCAAGTACTTGATGTGCACGATAGATGTGCATGCCGGCACCCCGATCCTCATCCATGGTTGCTTTTTCAACGGGATGGCCTTTCACTGGGATCTGAGCATTCACACCTTGCCTTGCTGCCTCATATACTGCCTGCTGCATGCAGCGCGTGGAGATAAACTGATTGCGCCTGACTTGCTGGCACAGGTCTGCGATGACCTCGTCAGATGCTTGGCTGTCGAACAGTGCAATAGTAAATTGTTGCTCATCACAGGTAGTGCCAGCAATGAGCAACTTTGCTTTAAGCGCGTCAAGAATCAGAATGCGATGATTGTTTTGTCGTGGCGATTTGTAGCATATGCGAAATGTGCCACCAATCCCGTGATCGGAAATGGGAGTGGCAATCTGACAACAGGTGCAGGCGTTTAAATTCTTGTTGAGCCATGCCAAACAGAACATCTCGTCTCTATCACTCTTGAAAGGTAAGAGCTGCTTGTCATATTCAGTATCCTCATATGTTGGGCATGCTCGGGGCTCCTTGGCGTGATGCTCGTTGTTGGCACGTTTAAACTCCTCGTAAGATAGGATTCGGGGGAGGGGATCCATTTCGAACCTGGTTCTCTCTTGGCTGGCTGCTCGTGGTCGACGTGCATGGATCTCTGGTGAAAGGTCCTGGTTATTTTCGCCTTTATCGTGTGAAGATACTTCTGAAGTCATGAAAAGGAATAAAGGGCGCAGAGAAGCGTGATAAAAAAGGGGTGAGGCACAAGTGAATTTGAAATCGAATGTTGCCTTCTAAAAGAGCCTAGCACTAGCACTTAAAGCAGTATTTATAAGTACAACAGACATTTTTACGTGGTTTGAATAGACCACCCCCTGCCCAAGACAATAGAGAATCGAAGCATGACATGGATGTTTGTGTATATTCTCGCTGAAACCAGGCTCTGGGCCTTTTCTTTGGGAACCTGGCCCTGGTTCTCAGTTTACAAGAGTGTTTAATTGCACAGCCAGACCAGGCTGTCTAATCTAGCATAAGGCTAGAATCTGGATCACTCTTGCGTGGCAGTTAAGTTTTGATTTGGCTCGGATCCGACCGTATGCGCAACAGAAACCTAACGAGGACTATTATGTCCGTCATTTAAAGCCTGGTTCCCTACTTACATGACACCAATGTTGGCAGGTGCATGGGGAGCATCGAACTGAGCCTCACACTTCGAATCGGCCATGACCTAGACCTGGCCTGGATCCAGAGTCTCGACTCAACTGGCTGCGCTCTCTGCTTGAACAACTGGCTTTGGCGAGGTGTCACTTGTACTTTTCTCCAGAGTGTTCCAGAACAACGCAATTACTACGCTCCCAGTCACGATTCGAAAGTAATGTATTCTTAACAACGCAATTACTACGTTCCCAGTCACGATTCGAAAGTAATGTATTCTTAACAACGCCATTACTACGCTTCCACCCATCCAACTCTTCATCCATCCATCCATCCGTCGATCCATCACATCCATCCATCGATCCACATCCATCCATCACATCCATCCACATCCGTCTCTCCGTTGATTCATCCCGTCCACGCGGAAAAGGTAACAATTGCGTTGATGTTAGAGTAAAATTTGGTGTAGCGCCTATTTTACAGATAGACAACTCGTACATCAAGGAAATCGATCTTTCCATTCAACTTACACTTGACGCTATCGAATATAGGCTATAATGACCACTGTTGAACAAAGGCTTCACCAACATTGGGCAGTTGTGAAAAAAATACGGCGAGATCATGACCTGGAGCGCAGAAAAGACGTGCTTCGCAGACATCTTCTCCGGTGGTATAGCAACTCAGAAACATTTCTGGAGAATTTCTTCTCCATCCTGATGGAGGCAGTGCTGGCAGAGGAACCGGACAAAAAGAAAAAGCTCGGGCAGGCCAACAAGAAAGCCTTCGCAAGCTTGGAGGAGTTTATGGCAGGACTCCCTACGGTTGTGCAACACGGACATGAAGAAGGCCCTGACAACCATCAGGATCAACGAGAAGCAGTTAATGAGCGGCCATTACCTCAGGCGAAACGCAATACGACTGTTCAACAAGATATCAACGTTCAACTTGAGCGGACAGGACAGCAAAACCTGGAGGAGCCCATTTGCCATTCGTCTTTGATGAATGTAAGCTTTTTATCAACAACAGACGAATATCATCAATGCCGAAAAAGAAAAGCGCAGTGTCTCGACCACGCGGTTTCTGATCTCTTGCTCAAAGCAGCTTTAGGAGAAACTATTATCAACGACAGCCCCGATTCTGCTGGAGCAGCAAAGCTTCGACACGTACTTGATCTTATGCGTGTTGGCCGTTTTCGCAGAGCCATCGAGGACATTATCGGATGTTGGAGCCTGGATGATTGCCAAGTTATTGTCCAGTATGGTGTAGCTATATTTCAGCAACAGAAAATTGACGAGGACAGTGGCTACATGTCATTTGTGAAACATATTGGGCGTCTAACACGAGAAGGCATTCATGAGCGTTTCACTGATTTGGAGAGGCAAGCTGATTTTGTTATGAGCTTGGTATTACCGGACAAAGTGGTGAGGATAATTCACGAATTCAGTCAGATGACGCTCTGTTGGGGATCGCCTCTTATGTCTTATTCTTTTTTAATATTTGTAGGCGCCAAAGTGCTGGATATCACTCCTTCCTGTTCCAGATGAAGATCAATTACTCGAAGCTCTCTACGACCCTGGTGAGTTGACGTATCAATGGGCAATGACAGTAGGCGTGTATGCCAATTTCTAACACCACTCTAGTCTTCATAAACCATTGGTTCTACTGGATGAATTCGCCATACATGGTGACATCGAAGCTTCTTGTTAAGGACAACGTGGATGAGCAGAGCCGTGCTGAACATCTCGCATACTTGGTTTGCTATTGGAACTCGTATGACACCCGCAGGCTGATGGGCAAGCTGGACGCTGAAGATGCTCCCGACTCATCACAGATACCGGTATCTTTTGATTTGGATAATGGACCATGGAACCGGTGCGAAAGATTGACTATGGGCGTAGGGCGCGATCGGCCGAAACCAAAAAAGGAACCCATCTCTTTCCGACAGGTAATGCTATCGGGTTGTAAGATGCCGCGGTTTTATGTCTAGTGTCACCTAACAGTTTTGATGATACCAAAATTTAATAGACAAATTCTGGACAATGCTGTACGCTTGCGCTCTTCAATTTTCTAGCAAATCAGGAGCCGTGCTCGCAAAGCGAAGCCGTGAAGACCATTTTGAGCCGCATATGCAAGGATGTGAGTAAAAGTTCTCACAGCCGTATTCAGTTGCAGGAAGCAACCAAATCTTACAATCTGCCCTCTTCATCACGTCTGGTAGGAAGCCGAGTATGATCCTTATGCTGCGGATCAAGATATCAGTCTTCGAAGCCTGCATTATTGGCTACTCAGTGACCGGGAGACAGATCAACTTCAAGAAGAACAGGAAGTCGATGGCCTTGAGGAGGACGATTCACCTCCACCATCAGGAAACCATATGATTGTCATAATGCCTTTTGCAGAATACGTCTGGGAAATTGACAGCTACCACTCAGACAGTCCACTGTGCTTAGGAGCCGTAGGACATGACTGGAGACATGTAGCTCAGGAACGACTAAGGATGTGGTCCGAGGCCGCGATAGAAAGCAGAGTAAATAATGATGTCCATGCTATAATTAGAGAATAAAAAAAAATTCCTCGACAGACTCTAGCAGCATAGGCGATCAACAAACAACCTGCGAGTCCGACAAAAAGATCAAAAGTAGGCTTGGTGATCGGCGACTGATGCTGACTGAGTACTCTCATGTACACCGTGCACATGGAATTTACTCCTTATTTTTTCCTTTTTCATCACCAGTCTGCACGATACCCTCTGTCATAGTCGTCCATTTCTTTTTCCTTCCATAGGCCGGGTAAGAAACTCCAGTTTTTTGATTGTTTTATATACATATTTACAGGTTGAAGATAAAGGCATTATGCTATAGACGAATGGTGGTCATGCCCATGCATCTCCAATATTTGCACCCTTAGGATCAACCTGTTTAAATCGTCACGAATGGTCTCGAGATGTCCCGATGGAGGAGGGAGTCTTATCCCAAGGTCGTCGGATATAGCCAGTGGTTTGACCATTGAGTCCAGACTGTTTCAGTCTCGAATTCCCACAGTTGTGACAGTGTGTGTGCTGGTGAATAGACTGCACAGCCACCAGTGGTGGGAAAGATTTTCAGGGAGACATGAGGCTGGACCACGAAAGCTCCGTGTCTAGACTGCACAGCCACCAGTGGTGGGAAAGACGTTAGGAAATGCAATGATTATATGCATTTATGTACAGCTATTATATATGAACAGACCGAACAAAGTCTAGACAAGCATCGCCCTTCGCGGCGCACTTACTTGAGTATCCCTGGCCTTGCATGTCATGAAATTTAGTGCCAGTGTCTGCTGCTATTTAAGAAATCACTTTTCGTTCGCTGCCTCCTTTTTGTTCTGTACCTCTGTTCGCTCACCAGCTCATTTGCACCACCACGATATGTAATTTTTATAACACCTGCATGTAAATCGCTCTGATCCTTACCGTTCATTCGCAACTATTTTACCATGTCTGACCCGAAAGCCAGCATAATCGCTGCTGGCGTCTCCCTAATCGGCGTGCTATTCGGTGCCAGCATAACTGTCTGGTACAAATTCTACTCTGACAGGCACAAACAACTCACTGAAACCGAAAAGCTGATCAAAAAATACCACGACCCTATCCTTTTTGCTGCTCAAGAACTCCAATCGAGACTGTACTACATCACTGAGAAACAGCTTCTGGGCTGGATGGATACCGACGGGCAAAGAAGAAACAATGTGCTGCGGTACACATGCTTTCTTGTCGGACAGTATTTCTGCTGGTCATACATTCTCCGTAGACAAGGGCAATTTCTTCACTTCGCAACCGACAAGCAAGGCAGCTTGCTGAAGAAGACCATGGGCAAGATTCGCTTCATTTTTAATGATACGTACACACAGCAAGGCAAAGAATCGCCATTCTGGCTCTGGCGTGCTGAACAATTGGCGATCGGACAGGTCATGAGTGTTGAAGAGGACGGGGATCTGTTTTGCATGGGCTACGCGGCATTTGATCAGATGTGGACAAAGAATGAAGCTTTCCAGGGATGGTTTCAATCACTTTCGGAAGGCATCACTACGATGTCATCGGAATATTCCGTGAGACAAAACGTTCCAGACCAAAGGCTAAGGCTACTGCAGCACCAACTGCTAGTTCTAATTAACATACTGGATCCTCTCAATCTACGGTCCGACGCATCCCGGAGCAAGCCATGCATGGCCGCACCGATCTGCAAATGTTTATTACCTGCGTGCATAGTTAATCGAGTAGCTTCTGAAAATGAGCAGTATCGCCTCGATGGCTTAGATTAGTTACAGATAAGGTTTTCTGCGGCCTTTTCAAGTCACAGGGCATCTGTGTTTTTAAGGTTAACATGTTAAGCGCTGTAACTTGTGTGACTGTTCTTCTTCATTATGACTTACTAAGATCGTTTGGCCCTCTGCACGCAACGATTGGTAGAAGTATTTCTTCCATTATGACTTCACGCCACTTTTCAGGGCATGAAAGGTCCTTGCGGTATGTCTAGCCTGCTATGAATTTATGCAAAGGTTCAGTCAGTTCAAAGTTCCAGCGTTGGTCTTCAGTGATTTCGTTGCTCTCGCGCATCACGAACGATCGCGTGGACAACATTGTGTCGATGTGCTGTGTCTTCCAGAGTTGGAGAAGAGAGTTTGGCAAGGCAAGCTTTGCACCGGTGGAGAGAGATGGGTTCTCGAGAATTCCCGTTCTCGATGCGGGCGGGCTAATGATGCAACAAGAGGAGGTCAGGGGATGTGGGTTTATATGATATTTAATAAGGCAGGCAAAGTCTGATCTTCTTGCAGAGGAAAGCAGCGTCTATTTATCTATGTCTGTGAGGGTCCGAGCAAGGTCGTTCCAGTCTCTTACGGCTTGGCGTTATCCTTGTTTTGGTCTCTAACGATGCGCCCTCAACTCCTGTTACACTCTTGGAGGCATAGTACTTGGTGTAACGGATCTGTACTATTGTAAATGAACACGTGAGCCAAGAAGTGTTCGGATCTAGTAACAATGCAATTCCTCCACGTTTTACGTATACGCACCATAGAGGTCTTGTGTGTAGGTGTTATGTAGTTAACGTGTCGTTATGGCAGAGCATTTCATAAATTTCATAAGTAACTACTGTATCATCTTTGCGCAGATGTTACAAGTATGTATTTCTACCACTGCAATTGCTACGTTCCACAGTCACGATATTTTTACCACGCAATCACTTACTACGCTCCCATCCTCCATCCTTCCATCCATTCATCCATCCATCAAAAAGCAACATTGCTATGAACGCTTGGCTGCCCAAGCCAAAAGCCCTCTCAACCATGAATGTTTTATCGATGAATGTAGAGACGACAACAACGAGCCATGATGCTCAGCAACCGACTCCAAATATTCCAGAGACGAGTGGGATACCGTATCTTGCATGTTTAAGTTCATCACTGGGACTTGCTGAATCACTGTCTCGTTTTCCGGGAAAGAGGTTGCTGGTAGCTTGAGTGGCAGCGTAAATCAGCCCCAACAATGCTGCACAAGAAAGCACAACTCGAGGATAACGCTGCATGACTTAGTGAGATATTCTGAAGGAAGAACTATTTTCAAAGGAAGGTTTTTTTTTTTTTTTTTTTTTTGCTTTAGCAAATTTATAAGTTTATTGACAGACGATCTGCTAAACGATGATTCATTCACAACAGGTCGCGTAGGCTTCGGGTTAGACCGTTGATGCGTCTTGGGTTATGGCCGTGGAGGAGTTCTGGCTGGCGCAGGCGGGCGAAACGACTGAAGAGATAAACGAGAGGCTGAGGAAAAGGTACTAGCAACTGTAATTTGGATCGTTCAGTGGTTCTATTTCACCGTGGAGATCCTTGCATATGTTTACGAAACCGCTAATTATGCCTGCATCATAAATATGCCCGGTCGCGTTAACGAGATGGTGGCAAGATGGAGTATAATGAAGTGGTACTTTGTAAATGCCACGGAAGACGTTTCCCATAGAGCTGCATGTCATTAGGTCTTCATAGAAACGACAATCAGCTACTGGTAAACTGATATTTTCGACTGTTTTAAATGCGACTCGCACTGCGCATCGACTACATGTACAAAATGCATGAGTACATGTCCCGATTAACGTAACAAGCAGCAGTAAAGCGGGAAAATGTTTTTGCATTGATTTTTTTTTGCAGGATGTACAGGGTTTGTGCGAGGATTGTGGTAGCCGTTTTTGAAAGGTTTCTTACGAGGGTTCGTGCGATGATTCGAGAAGGTGCTTAAAAAGGGAGAAAAAAAAGCCCGTTGTGTCATCCTACTCAAAGGAAGGTTTATCGAAGTGCAGACAAAGAACAAGTCTAAGCCATCCTTAATCCTGCGTGGCAAACGTTAGTGTTTCACTTTCTGTTGGCTGAGTGATTTTCGTGGATTGTCCATGTTCGTTCTAGACAGCACGGGCCACCTACAATAGGAAATAAGCATGATGCTGATTGGCTGCATATTCACATGTTTCACTGCCTGTTACGTCTGAGTTACTCGTAAGTCGCGCCCCAAAGAAATCCTTCACGGGTTGTGTCTTCCTCCCATGCTGCATAACGTGCTGCATCCCGAGATGCATCGCGTTGTGAAATGGTCTCAGAAAGCGTGTCTCAAAAAAAGGCTGTCACTGCCACAACTGTGGGAATGTGCATGGAGCTGAATGAGAAGTTCCGGCTTTCCAGCCAATTACAGGAAGTGTTTCGCATATTTTCTCAGTGAGTAGCCTGTCAGCAGCCTGTCCAACTTTGCTATGAACGTAATGAACGTACGCAAAGCCCCCCTATAAATACCCGCACTCTTTCTCACTCACATACAACAAATTAACCCACTGAAATACCAATATTCACCTGACTAAGCTAAGCTGTTTTTTAATCATAACACCAGAAACACGGAAAATCTCCATAATGCGACGTATACACATATTTATTACGATTCTTTCTTCTGCATTTGCTGGGCTTCCCGGTCCACGTCCCAAGCCTCCTAATTGTCCGTGTAATTTCAGGGAGGGTGTAATCGACATACCTGGTTTCCCTTCGACTGTTGGTTGTGCTTACTGTGATGTCGATACGTACACTTGTCACGGTCCCTGCGTTGTGAAGTTCGAATGGCCTTCAGATGGTAGTGGATGTGGTACAATTACGAAGGTAGACGAAATACCGTGTCCGACTCCACCTCCGTGTCCGACTTTTGTCCCATGCCCTGCACCGTTACCGTGCAGCCCGTGTGGTGACTGTCCTCCATGTGGAGACTTTCCTCTCAAGAAAGTCACCTGTGAGATAAACTTCTCTAACATAACTGCTTAGATAGCACAGTTTAGAAAATCTCGTTGACCTGTAAATATGCACATAGTCCAAAAAAGAAAAGGGATCGTAGGCGAGATTTTTGCCAGACAACGTTGGATAACCATCATTAGAGGGTTCACCTCTTTGGATCCAACACCACACAGTGTCCCGCTTTAGCGAGGGATTTTGGTGGCATAACTGAAGCACCCTGGTAACTGGCAAGGTCGAGCAGAAATTGTCGGTGCTGAGATTTTCCAATTGTGTTTTCGTCACCACCCCTAAACCGGCTGCAGCCCTTCTAAGTAGCGGGCGTAGCAGCGGGCACAGCAGAATGCAAATCAAAAGCTTTGATAGCATCAGGGAACGATCTGTTAAGATGAGACGCAGCCCAAATGAGCTGCATCGCTTCCGTTTAATACAAGAAACTATGTCTCGAAGTGTCTTCATTAATTACTGGTTTGATGTCATCAGCGATGAAGTCTTGTTCTCTTGCCCCTTCTCCTTCATCTCGGCCGAGTTGAGATCGTCCACAATGAAGTCAGGGAGCTGCTTGATGGTCGTCAGAGCTGCCGTAAATTTGACCGGGCTATGGGAGCAGCATCTGCGAGTAAACGCAGACTCGAGATTGGGTCTGTGGCCGTGGTAGCTACGTGTGTGATGTATACACGCCACTAAGCCACCCACAGTGTACCTGCTGGGGTCCTTTGGATCCACATGGTCCTTGCACTTTGTGGAATGGGGTGCACAGCACCAAGCCCTTGAGTCTCCGCTATTCGCATCATAGCATACAACCTTCCGTGGTTTGAGAGCTTCCGACAAGAATTCTAGGCACTTAGAATAAATATTTGTTGCTAGAGCTCCATGCTTTCGAGCCTCGTTGGCAATCATGAGGCACATGGGTACGTCTGTTATGAGCTTGATGATCCGATCGTCGATGTATGCGCTATAGGCATTGACGTCGTAGTAGTCCGTAATACAGAGAATCTCGAACAAGAGAGGCAGGTATGATCCAGTGTAGCGCTTGTTGTAGTACATGTGAGCCATAAACTCGCGAAATGCCTCGAGACTGTACCGCGAAGACAGATCAATCACTCCGGTTACAGATTCTTGCATCGAGGACTCCAACATTGTTTTGAACACTGATGAGCGCTTCTTGATTAGAAATGAGATGACCCTGAGCTCATTTCCGTCTTTAAGTTTGACGAGGATGTCGCCCTCCTTGGATGCCAGTAATTCGTCGTAAATATCTGATATGTCTGACATAGAGAGAAAGGATGGAAGATGGAAGATGAAAGATGGGTATGGGAAGTGGAAGGAATGGGGTTCAAGTTTTATACAATCTGGTGGCTATCAAAACCTCAAGGGGGAAGAACACCTGTGTCCCTGACATTTCTTTACACTGCTTCACGTTTGCCCGCTTGAGGTTCTTCGAAGACCAACCAAATTTCTTTCCTGAGGTTCTACACAGGCAAGTTCCATTGCGCGCTTTTTATCTAGGTGCATTTGGTTGGTGTGGCCCTCAAGATGACCCAAATTTTGCCTTTTGGTCAGGAACTTTGATTTAGTCTCAGCCAAGCGTCAAGAATGTCTTGACTTCTACTGACGTCTCGTATCAATGCACCTGAAGTATAGTGGAAAAGTCTTGCCCAAATTTTTCGAAAGGGCTCGAACTCAAGGCAAATCAGTTTGGCTACTTTGTTGCCATAATCCACGTCATCTTAGTGCCGCCAGAATTTTGCGTCAAGCCTTGTTAAAGCACAGACCAAGATCTTAATGTATAATGAATGGATGCAAACGTCATAACTCGAAGATCCACATGCATTTTTTTTCTCTCCCTTTGATATTTGATATGTACGCTAGGGACTGCCCATGGATGCTCTTTGTTCTAGATTAAGGCTCTAGCTAATGATCAAGATCATCACGGAGATACTCGAGCTCAAAGTAGTAAGATAATTATTTCAATCAAAGCACTACGATATTTATTTTAACAACACATTGATGATGGAGTGTAAGACTATTTCACTCCAAGAGATTATGATCTAGCCCCTCGGCGTGTTGCATCCACTTGTTGATTTTATCAATCCTGTTGTTGAAATCTCGAAAGTGTCTGCGCGTCACTTTTGCTATTTTCTCAAGGTCTTTAAGCATGCTGTGCGATGCCTGTTCTCGCGCCGGTCCAAAAAGCTCGATAGAGTTTTGAAGCAAGTCCAAGGTAGCACGTCGTTTGTCGTTGTTCAGCTTGCGGATGGCATCTTGAGCTTGGTAAATCAAATTAATACGCTCCGATGACTCGTGATTTTCTCCTTCCATGAAAGAAATGATGCGTTTGAGTCTTCGAACCTCAGCAGGGTTAGAGGACTTGGGGCTGCCTTGCTCGCTGTGATCACTGGCCTCGTCAGCGGCGGTAGAGTCCACTGAGTGATCGTGGCGGTCCATTTGAGGAGGGAAGCAGACCCTCTTGGTAGAAGACGCTGGGCGAGATGTGCATGGAATGATGTCTTGTTCTGGTGTGTCGCCAGTGGTTTCTTCCATGAAGGAAAAGGTTCGTTTGAGTTTGAGTGTTCGAACCACAGCAGCATCGGACGGATCGGGGGTGACTTGCTCACTCTGATGACTAGCCTCACCAGCGGCGGTAGAGTTCACTGAGTGGTCGTGCTTGCTTGTCTCGCTTAAAATGATGGCGGCAACACATGGAGCTGGGTCTTGCGCACAGAATTTGACATGATGCGGTGGTTTGTCCTCAGGCGGGGCTGTTCCTGATTTCGGAACCGTTGGTAAGTCTGGGGAAGGTTGTTGCTTGACCTGGTCAGGTATGGAGGACTGGGCCAGGGGAACCAAATTTCGTTGGCATGTGTTGTTGTCCTTGGCGGTGGATAGTACAGGCAAATCCGGAGTGGTGGCTTGATTTCGAGCATAGTCTTGGTCTTGCTGGCATTCTGGAGCGCCACTGTTCTCGATGACGATATGAATGTAGCCCTCAGATGGAGGTTTCGGAAATATAGCAGAAAGACGATCCGTTGACATTAGGAGCTTCTTATCCATGGCACTGACATCAGAAAGCAGGACCACTTTGTCGTGATGAGACGCTTCATCGATGAGGACCCTCCAAAGCCTGAGGCTGATTGCCTCGATGTTCTTGAAGAGCTGAAACTGCTTAGTTTTGATGCTGGTCTTGAGATCATCAACGGTAAACCCGTTGGAGATCTTGATGCAAAAGGAGCTTGACGACGGCTGGCCATCGATGATGCAGAATACAGTGATCAGTTGTGACGAGCGCCTGGTCATCTTGGGAGGAGAGTTTGGGAACTTGAGCATTTTGAGTTAGAAGGGAAAGAAATATGGGAAAGAAATATGGTGTGACGCGAACGTAGAAAAGGGCGATCTTTATAGAACTTTTATTTGAATGTAGTCAGTTTCATTCAAATGATTACCGGTTGATTGAATCAGTGAACTTTATATAAGCGCACGGGCAACATATTTGTATGACTTCAACTACTATTACAAAAATGGTTTAACCCAGTCAGGGACATCAGCGCTCACGTAGCCATTCCTTGAACCTTCAGAGATAAAGCCTTCAAGTCCTCGTATTGAGGTGAGTTTTTCCCTCCGGTGTTGTGCATTGAATGGGATCCACCAAAGCTCTAAAACCTCAGGGCCAATATCATCGAGCTGTTCCTTTGCTGCTTGCCAGACGAGGTCCTTCAAACAAGCCACAGTGTACCAAGATCTCGGTTCTACAGGGAAGGGTTCCAGATCTGGTCTCCCTTCAACGATACACATGAATCTCAAAAGCATGGCGATGGTTGATAGTATAAAAAAAGGGGCTAGGAAGTAGTCTTGTAAGCATAACGACTGCGTAACATCTTTTATACTTCACTGCAAGGAGGCTCTGAATGCGATATCAAGAATTGTCCTCCGCCCAATACAGACTACATACATCGACTGTAGCACTGTGGCATTTGCGGGTCAGCATCATGGTCTGCGATCAGCTCGCACCCAATCTGGCAACAATTGGCTAAGGTGTATCGTGTCACGGAGCTGGATGGGCCTCCCTTCCTCGCCTCATCCATGTTGCATCAGTGCAAACACTAGCGCCTTTTTGCCTCATCCATGCTGCATCAATGCAAACACCAGCGTTGTGTGTGTATCACTCGCCTCATCCATACCACTCGTATCCGTACATTTCTTGCAGGAATCTTTTGCCACTTTCGCCTCATCCATGCCTCATCCATGATGCATCCATGCTGCATCACTAGCGCTCTTTTCTTGCATGCAAGTCGGCGTATTTACGTTGCTTTGAGTGTAGAGAGATGGATGCTCGCCGTTTTGCCTCATCCAGGCTGCATCAGTGCAAGCGCCCTTTCTTTGTTGTGTGTGTATCACTTGCCTCATCTATGCTGCATCCGTACATTTCTTTGGAGTGCAGGATCTTTTGCCACTTTCGCCTCATCCATGCCTCATCCATGATGCATCCATGCTGCATCACTAGCGCTCTTTTCTTGCATGCAAGTCGGCGTATTTGAGTGTAGAGAGATGGATGCTCGCCGTTTTGCCTCATCCAGGCTGCATCAGTGCAGGCGCCCTTTCTTTGTTGCGTGTGTATCACTTGCCTCATCTATGCCGCATCCGTCCATTTCTTTGGAGTGCAAGGATCTTTTGCCCCTTTTCCTCATCCATGCTGCATCAATGCAAGCGCCAACTCTCTTCTTTGTTTACCTCACTCTTTGCGCACAGGTTTCTGCCCTTCCATTTATTCTTTCTCTATTCAATAACACGAGCCTTCACTTTTTCTATTCAATAACACTAACTTTCATCTGCCAACTGATTCCCAGTAATGGACGAATTCAACAGCGACGAAGATTCTGGGCAATTAGTCCGCAAGAGTCTACCTAACACTACCGGGGACAAGGCTGCCACAAGTTGCACATTCAAAATTTGCATCAAAGGTCTGCTGGAGCCTGGCAAGAGCCTGACCAAGTCACAAAAGCAGCATGTTCAAGGATACCATACATCTACGATACACACCGTGACGGTTCGGGGGGTGGAGCTCACCTTCAAGAGGAATGACGAGAAGGACATGTATTATGTTTGCCCCTGTCATTCGCAACATGTTTGCTTTTCCAGCCTAAAAACCCACATCTTAGGATCGGAACACACCACAATGAATCGGAAACCCTGTATAAAGATTGCCGAGGAGATACAACAAGTGTTGGAAACTGGGGAACCACGTACGAAGGACAATCCGGGGTTTGAGGCCACAAGAACCACGACCGAAAACGCTCCAGCTGTGCTGGCTACGGCGGACGAGTCAACCATTGATCAAGACTTGAACGAGCTCGACATTTTCGAGAAACATGAACGAGTACTCAAAAGGGCCATTGACGAGCTGAATGAAGCGCGGGATGATAATGAGCGGTTAAAGCAGCAGTATCTTAGTCTTAGAAAGTCATTAAAGAGTTAGATGGCATCTTATTTGTCACATGAACATGATATGAATGGATGAATTGGGTTGACGATGGATGGATGGATGGCTGGATGACTGGATGGATGGATGGATGGCTGGATGGATGGATGGCTGGATGGATGGATGGATGGATGGATGGATGGATGGATGGATGGATGGAATGGATGGATGGATAGATGTACGATATACAATCCTCCGCGTCATAGCCCTCTGTGTGCATGCATGAATAGCCTTGGATATCTTCCTGCGAGCCCTGTTACCGCTTCTCCAGCCATGCATACCAATTCTTTATCCCCGTCTCTGCATGCATGAAGGTTTTGGTCTAGAGCGAGTGTTCTTTGCCACCATTTTTCAGGTATGCTCTTAACTCAGCCCTTCTTCTGCCATGAATAATATATAAGTACTTTGTTCCTCCCACTGAAATGGATACAGCAGACATCCCACAAACACACTGCGATATGAATACTCTACCTTTGATTTCTGCAACGCATGCGGCTTCCAACGGACCCACAAGAAAGCGCACTTCAGAAGCTGATTTTGAAAAAGGCGGGGCTGCTGCCCAAGAAGCAGAAGGGTATGGTTCTTTGCTTCTTCGTGATATGTTCTATCGACGATGATTCTGTCTTTAAGTGAAGGGTGAATTAACATTTTTTGGTTTGCAACTTTGCATAGTAGAATCTACGTAGTGATGCCCGTTGGCATCAACGAGAGGCGCAAGAAACGACGCCTCACAAAGCGCAAGCTTTCGATACCATTAGACGGAAGTCCACCAGTTGACGACCCAACAGCAGCGGATATGATGTCCGTTACAGGGAAAATTTCGCCTGTGCCTGAATCACCTCGGGCCAGCGTATCACAAACACACCTGCCTTTGCTTGA
This sequence comes from Mortierella alpina, assembly GCA_029449245.1. NCBI lineage: Eukaryota > Fungi > Mortierellomycota > Mortierellomycetes > Mortierellales > Mortierellaceae > Mortierella > Mortierella alpina. Next base: position 47,926 of record JANATF010000027.1, on the reverse strand, counting down.
AGGTGGTCGCACTCTCGAAGAAAATCTCTTGGAGGTGGAAGTTATATCCGTGGATGATTCAGACGATACTACTCTAAACGACCCCTCGGATTTTCCTCTTACCACAGGCAACACATTAACACAGCATCAGTTGTGCGACGATTTGTTTGCAATGCTTGACGAATATCGACAGCGAGTGGAGAATGCCGTCGTCCTCCATGGCGAATCCTGCGTCAATCGTTATCGCATGCTCACTCGAGAAATGTCTGGAAGGTCGATTGCAAATAATGTACTACGAGCAAGTGATTTTTTGGAAGGCGAGGCCGAAGCAAGAATGTTCGAGATTTTCAAGACGCGGTGGACCGAAGTCGAGGACCGCAGAAAAGACGCTGAAGCAGCTGAAGACCTGTCTATAATGCGCAAGCGTGAACTCAATGACGCAAGAAAACAGCTCTTGGAGGCCAACAGTAAAGTAGAAAAGGCGCGAGTTGCAGTTGTAGCGGCCAGCGCTTTGTCTGCAGCAACCAAGGATAAGCTCAGTGAAGCAAGGCGTAACATGTTTCGTTCGTCGTAATAAAGTACTTACATGCAAAGATGCTTCGGTGATGTAATAGCTCAGAATTAAAAATACCGCCGCTTGAGCTTGAGCATCAATCTCACTCCATGCGAAAAACTGCTGTAACTTCGGCTACTGCAAGAGGAGCCTACTCGACAAAGACGATTCTTCACTTACGAAAAAGGATCAAAGACACCTCCAACGGTACCATCAGCAAGCCGAATACACCCTGGTTCTTCAAGGCGTCGTCCTATGCTTTCGGAGAGACGAGGACAACGACATGTCTTATGTGTGCGTCTGTGGTTCGCATCTGGCATGCACCGACACTCTCAGCGTTCATGTTCTGGACTTGGTATCAATAAATCGCTTTGGATGTTCCTAGATTACCGAGGAGGTGCGGATTTCAGAGAAGTCCCTGCTGAGTTAGAGCTACGTCCTTACGAATCCAGACATAACTGCCTCACTACCAAGGGGCATTGCGGAACTCAGAATGGACACGGTGACGAATGGTGATCATGCAGCCGCAGGGAGCTGTAAAGAGCAGAGGAAGGTCAAGAAAGGTGCTGCGCTTACCATCAAACGAATACTCCATATGATGCACATCGCCCGACAAGCCTTGAGGGAGATTCTTATTGACTGACGAAAGAACTCCCTGATGGTAGAGCTCATGCACGATCTCATTAATCTTTCTCTTGAGTGTCACATAACCTTTATCTAATTCCTCAATACTCTTTCAAATTCAAACTTGAACATCCAATACCAGGGATTGATTCAGCATGGACTCCGCTTCGATCAACCTAGGGAACAATGGATGGTACACAAACTGGCTTGTAGCAGCCAAGCGTTCGACGTTGCTTTCTGATCCTTCGATGGCGGCTCTTCCTATCACACTGAAGCAGAATTCAGTAAGCCACGAATAGGGAACGTGAGCTGGGCTTAGACCGTCGTGAGACTGAAGGCTTGCAGATATATATATGTACATGTATTAAAAGATGACGTGTATTAGAAGTCTTTGAAATGACTTATTTTGATGTCTCCCACTCGTCTTCCTCAGAGACTGACACCGTTCTTGATTTCTTGTTGTTTTTGGATGGTGTGAACAAAATATACGGCTCCAGTATCTTGTGCTTCTGGGGGGAGATGGTTGTAAGTGGTGTCACTGGACTTGAGGCGAAAGCATCAACAACATCGAGGGCGTATTTTCTTGTATGCTCCTATTATTGTTGGGTCATGAAAAACAAGCAATTAGTTGCGAGACTGAATGAATATTAGTGCCGAGGATGCAAAACCTTGACAGTAACTCAATCACTTACCGTGAAAGCCAACAACATATGGAGCGAGTCTGACTTCAGGAACCGTTTGAGCTGCGCTTCACTGGAAGGAAGCCAAACGCTAACCAATGTAGAGCGTCCTGCCCCCAGCACGTCCTCATAGCGGCGCAAGGTGTAGAAATCCATGGTCAAGCCTCGTCCTTCTGCTATAACAGGATAGCTGTCGGCAATATTTAGACCTCTTTTCTCTAGGTCCAAAAGGATGGCGCCATTGAGGCGAACCGACTTTCTCTGCTGTTGTTGACAAATGGCTTCAGACACACGCGTTGACTTGAACTCAAATACGCAGATCTCGTCTTCCCAAGTATGATCCGCGTATATCCGAATACTCATGTCCACTTTTCTCCCACCAACATATTTATTCGTTGTCCCAAACTCCTCCTCGACCATCACGCGGCAACTTCGAGCTGCCGTCGACACCAGCTCCCCTCTATGGTAGAAAAAGTTATAAATCAATAAGTCAATTCAGTCACAACTGGGCCCAATGCATTTTCTTTATTAACTTACGGTATCGCGCGGACCTTGCTGTTGAAGAAGAGCACGTTAAGAATATGTGTCCAGGCAGACACAAAAACGTGTTCAGAGGTTGGGGGTGCGAACTGCTCCGTGGCCAACAACGAGCAAATGTAGTTCAGGACCATGAGCACCGCGTGAACTGCTTTTTGTTCCTTGGTTTTTATGCCTGTCTCTCTCGCTGAATTTCCAAGAAGCTCCCAGACCTTGACTTGCAGCCCTGTAAGCGTTGCTTCGGCATAAGGATCATTATCCAGACCAGGACACAGCGCCAACAAAAGCTCCGACAACAACGATTCAATGGTCGGCAGCCTTGACGAGAGCGACGGCACTAGCGACTCAGACTTAATCTTGGGCGAAAGGGTGAATGCCTCTACTCCAGGCGAGAGAGTATTGATGATACCTGACAAAAGAACGCTATTTTTTTTAAATCAGACAAGCTGAATACAGAAAATTGCGAAGTAGACCACTGAAACAATGAAGAACCCGATAAAAACCTACAGCGTGTCCTTGCTAACTTCAGAAGCGCCTTCAAGTTCTTTTGCAGCGCATCTGACCATCTCAAGGTGATTTAGGGAAGGAAGATGCTGTGGAGAAACAGGAAGAGCCACGGCCTCACCTCGTGTCTATATGGAAATATTGCAGTTTTAATATCTTGGCGGAAGCGACTAAAGCGAGATAACAGGAAAGTAGTATAATAATAACCTTCTTGAACACACAGAGGATCAGGTCATAGAAGGGGGTCAATCTGGCACGTGAAAGTTCCTCGTCTGTCACGTCAACCTCAGCTGGGTCCTCATCCTGCTCATGATCGGCGGGGATTTTGCTCTGGCCTCCGCCGGTGATGATCTTGTCTAGACGTATTTGTCACGAACGAGAAAATGATGAAAAGACGATAACACAATAACTTCCTTGAATGAAATTAGGGAATCAAGGAACCGTACCAGTTATCTTGCAGGTGGCTTCCGCTTCTATCTCGGCCTTATTCAAAACGTTGGTCTTTAAGTCAGAGGGGTATCTCCGCAGCCCAGAACCCGCCTCCAGAAGACCCGCTTCTTGTATCAAAACCGCCGACTTCTTGGCCGTAATGGCACTGCTAACAAGCAGAGCTCGCTCAGCCCAAAATTCTTCCTCGTTCCGCGCTCGAAAGGAGTTGTAGGCTTCATGAAGTCGTTTCCGTCGACATTGGCGAATATGTTGCGACTCAATGAGAGACAAGTACGCCTCATGTGCGACATCTTTTTTAGTGAAATCAAACTTTCTCACAAAGTTCACAAAAGAGACATGCTCCTTCTTCGCCTCGACATTCAGCGCCCAGTTTAGATACAAATTGGCCGACATGCTTGAACGAGAATGCTAACGAGGAAACGACCAAAGTATGAGAACGAAGTGATATTCCCAGTCTATATTGCCCATCGCTATATTAGGCAAAGGGAGGAAACAGCTTACCGGCAACAAAGCGGCTTAAGACAGTTGAGACGCTAGTAGTGTGAGAGTGGGAATAGTAGAGTCAAAAGTTAACGAGTGCCACCGTATCATCATGGCTCTTTCCTAGACCACAGAAGCGCAATCGACAGAAAGTGTGCATGACATCATACAGGTCATGCAAAGCCAATCTGAAGACCACCATAATCACAACCGCCTCCCGCTCGGCAGGGCACGAAATTACTCTGGAGCACCTGCTGGAGCTAAAAAGGCCAGGTTGCTGTTGATTAGATGTTATGCGCATTCACCCCAAAGTGTCAACAAAAGGTGTGCATGACATCATACAGGTCATGCAAAGCCAATCTGAAGACCATCATAATCACAACCGCCTCCCGCTCGGCAGGGCACGAAATTACTCTGGAGCACCTGCTGGAGCCAAAAAGGCCAGATTGCTGTTGACTAGATGTTCTGCGTGAGAGAAGTCTGTTCTGACACATTACCTTGATGTCAATGCGGTAGAAGAAAGAAAGAAACAAGGTGTGGACGAAGTAAACAAAGAGAGAAGGGTACAAAGAGAAGGGTGATGGAGAGAGTGAAGGATAGGAGACAGAAAGAGAAGGGCGACGATGAGCGTGGCGGGTGACAAAAGAGGGTCGGGTATAGAAGAAGTGATGAAATAGTCGTGGGAGTGAGGATGCTGTGGAAGAGATGGAGTGGGAGTGGTGTGGAAGAGGAGAGCACGCAAGCTAGTGACGTCATCAACTTCCCTGCTGTATAGCTAATTATTTTTGCCACGCTCTCTTTTGTCGCCTATCCTCTTCACCATTCATCGCCTTTGCCAACGCTCCCACGCCCTATCTTCGTCCGTCGCCCTTCTTCCTTCTTTTTCTTTTATAACCACATCCTGCATCTCCCTCCTATTCTTTCACACTCATCTCACACATCGATCACTCTTTGACAGCCTCCCTTTTTTTACCTTTGATGCTTCGCAACACCATGATCGACAACCAGTTGACCGACCCTGTTCTGTCTAGTTGATGGAGAAGCTACCTCCAATGCGTTCTCTGTTAAGGTTACTTTGAGTGACACTGTCGATGACCCCAAAGAGCTCATCAAGAACAAGAAGTCGCCCGAGTTTGACGACATTGCTGCTGACAAGCTTACCCTTTGGAGTGTCTCCAGGAGTGTCTCCATCCCTGACGATGACGAAGACGACGAGATCCCCATCGTGCTGCGGTTGAGACACTCTTCACAGACATAAAGGCTGCTCGCGCACATGTACAGCATGTAGCTCTTGGATTCAGGCATATTGCGAAGTCGCACCGTGGGTCCAAAAGCCACTGAGAACATGTAGGACCACACTGACAGAGAGGAGACGATGTTATTAAAGTTGTTGTTGACCATCGACACACGGGTGAGCTGGGAAGGGTATAGGCGACCAAAGATCCGTTCCCAGACTTCTGGAGGCACTCGCTTGTCAATCTGGTCGTGTTTTTGGGACTCAGTTGTCATACTGGAGTGATGTGTTCAGAGTGAAAAGCGTAAGAGGAATGGGGAAGAGTCACACACCACGAAGCACAGACCCAGTCGTTTGTGTTAAGTTGTGTGCTCCTCGACGTGTTTCACACTGTTCCTTTTGGATTATTCACGTTTACGATCGGGCTGCTCTTTGAACTATCGCAAGCATATTTATTCCAACTTGAATTTAAGTACTTCGGCCGGTGATTTTCAACCTTCTATGAGATTATGTATCAAGTTCCTCGAGGCGTTGCAACCACTTGTTGTATGTACGAATTTTCCTATCGATACCCCGAATACCTTTGTCTGAATCTTTCGCTGATGTTCCATCGAGAATACTTTGAGCCCCGTCCAAGGTCGGACGTCGTCGGCATTTGGTGAGGTCGCGGATAGCATCTTCAAATTTGATAATCAAATGAATTCGCTCTGAAGACTCGCGCGTCGTTGTATCCTCGAAGCAGACTCTCTTCGTGGACGATGGGGTGCTGCTTTCTTCCATGCTGGGGCAGGGACGTTTCACTGTTCGAACCACCACAGCGTCGAACTGCTTAGGGTTTTCTGGATGACTATCCTTGGCAAGATCAAAGCATTTGTCAGTTTCTTGATCGCTCTGATAACCATCCTCATCGGCAGGATCGAGGCACCTGTCAGTTTCTTGATCGCTCTGATAACCATCCTCATCGGCAGGATCGAGGCACCTGTCAGTTTCTTGATCGCTCTGGTAGCCATCCTCATCGGCAGGATCGAGGCACCTGTCAGTTTCTTGATCGCTCTGGTAACCATCCTCATCGGCGGGATCGAGGCACCTGTCAGTTTCTTGATCGCTCTGGTAGCCATCCTCATCGGCAGGATCGAGGCATTTGGAAGTTTCTTGATCGCTCTGGTAACCATCCTCCTCGGGAGTGCCAGAGCAGTCGGCACCATGCTCGCTTTGATAGCTGTCCGAGTACTCGGCGCTGGCTTGCTCGCAGCTTAGGGTGGGTTCGTTTGAAGAAGGTTGCATTTTGGGTAAGTTTGGAAATGTGAGAAAATGGCTGTGATGAGGAAAAAGGAAACTGGCAAGGACGTTATATACCATCCTTGGACCATCCAAATTCAGTGTTTGCCATCGGTTTCCATGCATGAGGACGTAGGTCGCCACTTGGACAATTTCTCGCCCCTCTGAGTTTCCATTCAAACGCAATGATTACCCTCCTTTGCCCTCTCTGGATGCATGAATTCCTTTGCTATCCTTTTGTACCCAATTGACCTTTGCTACCTTCACCCCTCACCCTCGCCCTCCCAGATCTGGTCTCCCTTCAACGATACACATGAATCTCAAAAGCATGGCGATGATTGATAGTATGAAAAAAGGGGCTAGTAAGTAGTCTTAAGCATAACGACTACGTAACATCTTTTATACTTCACTGCAAGGAGGCTCTGAATGCGATATCAAGAATCGTCCTCCGCCCAATACAGACTACGTACATCGACTGTAGCACTGTGGCATTTGCGGGTCAGCATCATGGTCTGCGATCAGCTCGCACCCAATCTGGCAACAATTGGCTAAGGTGTATCGTGTCACGGAGCAGGATGGGCCTCCCTTCCTCGCCTCATCCATGTTGCATCAGTGCAAACACTAGCGCCTTTTTGCCTCATCCATGCTGCATCATTGCAAACACCAGCGTTGTGTGTGTATCACTCGCCTCATCCATACCACTCGCGCCGTATCCGTACATTTCTTGCAGGAATCTTTTGCCACTTTCGCCTCATCCATGCCTCATCCATGATGCATCCATGCTGCATCACTAGCGCTCTTTTCTTGCATGCAAGTCGGCGTATTTACGTTGCTTTGAGTGTAGAGAGATGGATGCTCGCCGTTTTGCCTCATCCATGCTGCATCAGTGCAAGCGCCCTTTCTTTGTTGTGTGTGTATACTTGCCTCATCTATGCCGCATCCATACATTTCTTTGGAGTGCAGGATCTTTTGCCACTTTCGCCTCATCCATGCCTCATCCATGGTGCATCCATGCTGCATCTCTAGCGCTCTTTTCTTGCATGCAAGTCGGCGTATTTGAGTGTAGAGAGATGGATGCTTGCCGTTTTTCCTCATCCATGCTGCATCAATGCAAGCACCTCTTTGTCTGGATGCATGAATTTCCTTTGCTATCTTTTGGTATGAACAATTGCCCTTTGCCACCATGTCCCCTCGCCCCTCTGCGTACACCCAACGCGTACACCCAATTGATATAGGTCACACCCAATTGATAGGACACACCCAATTGATAGGACACACCCAATTGATAGGACACACCCAATTGATAGGACAAATGGACGGGCAGAAACGGATGGCAGTGGGCAAACATATTGGACTGAGGACCCAGTCGTGATTATGCGAACACTTTGGACATATGGAGGAAGATGAGGAAAGTATATAAGGATTAGCAAGTGTAGGAGTAGTATTTCTCGTCACACTCTTCAATCAGTAGTACGATATCCAGCCACCCTCTTTCCCATCAAACCTGCACCAATGGATTACAAGACCAAGTACATTAATTACATTATTGCTGGCGAATCGAACGAGAGAGTGCTGCGAGCCACAGTAAACGATCGCTTTGATGGACTCCGGGACTTAATTTACGGCCAAAATGAAGCCTATTTTCTCGGCGTTCTCCCTGAGGGTCTCAAGCTTGTTTGGGAGACCCCCCGTGGCAAGGAAGAGCTTAACTCTGAAATGAAGGATATTTGGAAAGTTTTGTCCCAGGGCTACGGCCACATTCGCGTTCACGTTCCGGAATGGTCCTAGATGAAAGTCGAGGGTAAGACAGAGTATAGGCATGGCTGTCAAGAGTATGGGATTACGTTAGATGTCCTTTTGTGTCCTTTGATACTGATGTACTTCAATTGCTCTATAGACGAATCTTCGTTGTACTGCAAGCTATCTACATACTAAAAGTTTAACCTTTTGAGACCTTCGCTTCTCTAGGAGGATTATCATCACACTGATTCACAACGTAGCGTTGCGATGCAATAAAAAATATTTTGAACCATCATCATAAGTTTCGCAGACAAATTTGTGGCAGGAAGGACGACGAACGCAAGCTCTCGCTTTAGATTTCTTATGTTCCCGAATGCGAGCTTTGTTTTTTATGGTTCCTCTTGGCTGGCAGAGAGCAGGCGAACGTGAAGCAGCTCCTTTCGACCCGCGAGTACACTCTCACTACTAGAAAATAAGGTCTTTGCGCCATAAAAACTGTCGCAGCTTCAAATGACGACGAATTTCACGATAGCCATTGGCCAATCTCCTTTCTTTACTCCTTTACTGAGCCACCTATGTACTGCTTACTAGGCCCCGCACTCAGCACTCAGCGGGGTTTCATTGAAATGTTGAACCTAAACTGCCGCATATCTCTTCTCTTGGCTTCAGCCTTTTGTGCGTGCAAGAATGAATGCTCTTTCGTCTACTGTATTAGAGCGTTTGTGGCTCTCTATAAAATATAAGTACCATCCCTCCCAGCATGAGTACAACAATCATGCCCACAAAAAGCTAAATGGATACTCAACACGCTCTTCCCGAGACAAATGAGGCTTCTAACAGACTACTTACAAGAAAGCGATTTTCAGAAGGCGAATTTCACCATGGCGGGGCTGTTTCTCATGAAGCAGAATCTCACGAAGCAGAATCTCAAGAAGCAGAAGGGTAAGATTATTCTCGACGTTGTTTAATCCACGATGGAGATAGTGCTGTTAAGCCAAAATTATAATTAACATCCGCTTTCGTAAATTTGCATGTTAGCGTCTCTGAAGATGCGCCGGTCGATACCATTGAAAGACGCAAGAGACGACACGTCATGAAGCCCAGTGTTTCACTACCATCCAACGCAAGTCCATCGGTCTGTCCAAAGTCAGTGATGGTCATTTCTGACGGGATTTCAGACATTCGTGAACCAACCCGTGACACCGTGCCGCGACAACCTCCGTCTGAATGCAAGCCTACTTTTAACGGAAATCCGCAAGCGTTGGAAGTAGGAGTCATATCGGAGGATAGTCCAGACCACGCTGCTCCTAACACACCTCTTGACTTGCCTACTTCAAGCGATGCCACAGATGTGTCGACACATCGTTGTTCATTGTTCGACATCTTCATTCAAGAATACAAGAGCGTTCGGGAACAAACGGAATCTGTCATAAGAAGCCTTGGTGAACCTTATGTCGCGCTCTATCGCTTACATATTCGCGAAATGAACGACAAGTCAGTTGCCAAGAGTATTTTGAGGCCAAGCGATTTATTTCCATATCATAACGGGGAAAGTCTGGACGATACCGAGTTGCAAATGCTACGGATTAATGCCAAGAATGACAGAACTGACTCTGAGAAACAACGAGAAGCGCTGAACGAGCGCAAGCGTGACCTTAACAAAGCAAGGAAACAGCTTTTGGAGGCTCACAGTGCGATGGAAAAGGCCAGAGCCACACTTGAAGAAGCCAACACGTTGTCTGCGGCGGCTGACAAAAAAGCCAAAGAATCTGAACGTGCTCTTCTTAGTTTTTTAATTGAATAAAAGTTGGAAGGAAGAAATGGCGGACAGAACGATGTTTAACGTATGACGCCTGGGCTTCACCCAGTTACAAATTTATTCTTTTGTTGCTCGGCGATGAGCTCAATTTCCTGGAACAGGAGTCGCGTGCCGGTATCTCATCCACCATTCGTGACCAAAGCCAAACAAGCCTTTCCAGAACATATTTGGCTTCGTCCAGCCATTTGGTCTTGTAATTGATACTCCGGTCTAGTTCCGACATCCTGTACGATACTGTCTCGTCTTCATGCAGAGTGCATTCGAGGAATAGCCATTTCTCTGCATCCGTTACAATCCCATACGATCTCGTCTTCATTGGCTCCCCTTCATCTCCATCGACATCCCTCGGACTGCGCTTTCGTTTCTTTGCTGTCGTCAAGGCTGATTCAAGCTGTACAATGTTCTGAGCCACACCTTGCTTGAAATCCTCCCTCTTCACTTCCGTTACGCCAAGAGTGCAGTTGTCGTTCTTCCGTGAATGCACCGAAAAGTCCACTTCGCCATTTCCTCTGCGACCGCTGAGATTTCGTTGGGCGGCAAGAACCAGGTCTTCCTTGAATAGTCTTGTTGCTTTTACCATGAAAGCGCCGACTATCATTGATCTTGTCGCTTCGTTTGCGCCTAACAGGTTCAACACGTCCACCATTGATTCGACCTCATCGAGAAGCTGAGCCAGCATCTTTTTCTGAAACTCGGAGACCAGTGGAGCAGCCTCGATATCCGTAAAGGGGGGAAGGACGTCAAGACCAGGATCATCTGAAAGTGAGAGGTTATATTCCGCGCAGACGTCCTTGAACTTCCATAAGGAGAAGCTTTTGGTAGGGGTTTCCAGAGAGATAGTGAGCCTGGCCTTGGAAGTTGTCTTGGCGACCTTAAGTATTTTGCGAAGGTCCTCGTTGTCGCGGATGAGTTCTGGCTTGGGTTGCCCATTATACACGAATATTTCCAAGTAATCGTCGTGAGCGTATTGGGGGTATAGGTCGAAAATGTTTTTCTTCAGGTCGTCCAGAGTCGCCGTATCCACGATGCCACACCAGGAGAACGCGACCTTTTTCTCAGGCTTGACGACGATTCCGATGCCTGTTGTTTTAGAGAAAGGAAGTGAGCAACTGTAGGCATGAATCTCACACACATGTCATACGTTGTGACGTATTACTTACTGAATGACAAATCAAAGACGTCAGAGAGTTGTTTGCGCAAAGCGGCAATCTCTGGGTCTAGGCCTATATAACATAACGGAGACAAACAGAAAAAAAGATTAGCACCTATGTTACTAGCTAATTCAGGAGCGTCATCGAACGGGCACTTCATTACCTGATGGAGGGGGTGTTGGGCGTTGGACAAGGACAAGGTCTGATTTCTTTGGTGCTTCACCATCGAAAACAGCTGAAATGTCATCTCGTGGATCAAGCTCATCTCTTTTGTCAAGAGTATCCAGGGTGATCATCTTGTGCTTATCAGCGACAATGGGGATGGACACCTTCCAGAGAGTGAGTTCGTCGGCGGCAAGATCATCGAATCGGGGAGCCTTTTTAGACTTGATGAGTTCCTTAAGGTCGTCAACGTTGCCATCGGGCTGGATCTTAACAGAAAAGGCCCTGGACAATGTTTCTCCTTCCGCAAGACAGAAGAGCGTCATTTTGTTCGTCATGTTATGGTGATTGTGAGTGTTTTATTGGTTTGCTGTTGTTGCTGTTGTTGTTGTAGGATCAGAGTCTGAATTTGACTTGATGATGGGTATAAAGCAGTGAGCTATGTCGGACTATCATGGAGTATGATGAAGGCGTGGAAAAGGACTGCTAAGTTCTACCTGACGTCACCGTATTCAATTTGCAGCACTGCCACGAGCCTTTTACCGTTAACACGCGCAAGACGGATTGGGCAGAGGGCAGAAGGCGTTATGCATGCCACCATTCTCACGCCAACACTTTCCCTTCGCCTTCGCCTTTTTTTCTTCATCTCTCTTTCACCCTCGCTCTCCCTCTTTCATCTTCTCTTTTTCATCCTTCTCGTCCCTCATCCCTCGCTGCATGCCACCATTCTCACGCCAACACTTTGCCACCATTCCCACCCCTTCCGCCTTCGCCTTCATATTTTTTTTCTTTATCTCTCTTTCATCTTCGCTCTCCCTCTTTCATCTTTTCTTTTTCATCCTTCTCGTCCCTCATCCCTCGCTGCTCCTCATAGGCAAACTGCTACTATCAACACTTTCTACATCTAACAGTCAAACGCTATGGCCGAACACCCCTTGAAGCTATTCTGTGTTGTCAGTGGAGAGCCCACTTTGAATGCATTCTCTGTCAAGATTCAGTCCACGGAGACTGTGGATGACCTAAAGAAGCTAATCAAGACTGAGAAGACCAACGACTTCAGTGATGTCGATGCAGACAAGCTCACTCTCTGGCGCGTCTCCATTCCCATCCAAGAGGACGAGGATGAGGTACCCATTCTACTCGACGCTCTGACTGAGAAAAAGATACTTCGCCCTACGGATGACCTCTCCGACGTTTTTGAAGAGAAACCTCCCAAGAAGACAATCCACATCCTTGTGCAGCGACCTTTGCCAGGTAATGCCGACGCGTATTGTTCTAGTTGACACATTTCGCCCAGGAGATCGTCCATATACTAACCTAAACTCACGCATCCAAATGCACGACAGTAATCCGTACGCTTGTCCCTGCTCGAGACCCAACCCCTCACTCAGATGCTTCTCGTCCTAGTACGCCACTGTCTGGTAAGCGTGGCTGGCACCTTGTCTAAGCATTTGACCTAGTTAATATAAGCGGCATTAACATGTTCCATTTTTTTTTTTTTTTTTTTTTTTTTTTGGCTATATCTAGGTGACCTCAAGGTCGACATAAAAACGATCACCGACCGATTCTTTGCAGTTGGATCTCCTGCCTCTGTTTTTCTGGATGCGTATGTGAAGGGTGAGAAGACATTACCTGTTACTACAGCTGGGATAAAGGGGTTACCCAAAGTCCTACGGCGAGGCGTTGTTGACAGTCAGGATGCAGGGCCAAGTCTTCTTTTTTTGGATTTACCAAGCCCTCCGCTGAACGCGGTCGATCCGATTCCTGAGCGATATCGGTCAAACGTACTTTTGAGCAAACTGGAAGGTATGCAAGCGCAGGACCTCCCCGTGTTCGGCGTATCGGTACGTACATTGCTATTTGATGTCAGCTATGCATTTATTGTGGTTGCCCCGTAGTGGCTTTTCGATTAACAACCCCTCTTCGATATTTTCACCATCTTAGGGATGCGGAAAAACTCGCTCGATGATTGAAATGCTCTGTCTTCAATGGGGATTCTACTTCAATGCATCGAAGAGTGATCTTGGATCGGGCGATCTCAGCCAGCTTGCTGGTTTCATTGATACTAAAACGATTGAAGAACAAGGTCCAGAGAAGAACACCGCCTTTGCGAGGAACATGACTCTTGTGCTCTTCCTCTCTCGGCTTCTGGTCCTCAAATACTGTCTACAAGTCCCTGATTGCCGCTCGACGTTTTCGAGTGCGAGTTGGGCTATACTCCAAATCTGCCCGCACATGTTCAAGAAGGATGTATTCTCGGAACTCTTCTCCAAGTTCTATGACAGGCTGGAAGGATTGACGATATTCGAATCGACTTTGAGGCCCATTGTCCGACAGGAGCTCCTTTCAGTACGACAAATTCTTGCTTCTCACAACTTTCCGAATTTTTCAAGCGAGACCAGGCTCAGGCTCGTTGTTGATGAAGCTCAGATTCTGAGCGACAAGGGCAGTACAAAATTCCGTTCTTCTTTCCTGGAAACCGATCCGCGACCAATGCTCAGCCCTGTCTTGTACGGTTTTCGAAATGCTGGTGGTCCAAAGGAACTGACGATTATATACTGCGGAACGGGATTATCCATGAAGACTCTCCATTGGGCACTAAGCAGCGGCGATGGCGTTAAGGAGTACGGATCAAGCACTTTTCCATGTAAGCGTACACTTTGCTTACTCTATGTTAATGAGATCCATACTATGGCCTACAATATCCCATATTAACTACTGTTTGTTTAGACATTGAGTTTCCAGGATGGAGAGATCCAGATTCGATACAGTCTTTTATCGATCGAGTGAAGGAGCGGCTACAAGACGACGATTCAAGGACGATGATGGACGTCCTCATTCCTCCTGCTGCGGTCAGTATGCTCCACAAAAGGCTTACGGGCAGGTTCAGACCGATAACGACCGCTATTGAAGGAATTATCCAGACAGGAGTGCCAGACACATGGGAAAACGTAATTGACACCACCGAGATAATGCTCACATCATGGAGAGAACGTGAGCGTCGAGGAAACCTGTGCGGAGAACTCAAAAGGTAAAACGATTTACCCCTATACGCAGCATCTGATATCACGTAATTATCCCGAATTGAAAGCAATAATTAACCTTTTTTTATTCTTGATATTTATTTTAGACTGGAGACCAAAATGCTTGAACATCCAGATATTTTTAAGAACGTGTCCTCCATAAGGAACACTCTTGCGTTGTTTCTTTTCCGATACAATCTATTGGACGCCACCGAGATCGTACTCGAAAACGAAGCGCACCTTATTGAGGCGGCTTTTGGTCGAATCAAGCTCTTTGGAGGTGTTGCAAGAACCGTTCTCGATGAACCCTTCGTGCTCAAAGCCGTGAAAGCTTTCTTTCATGAAAGCGATCCTCTACTCTTGGCCGATGCCGAACGAGCAGTGCTCCACTCGTCCAATGCTTCGGTGCATGGTAACATGTGGGAGACAATGGTAATTTTTGCCTATGCAGTTTGTATATTTTTTTGACGCTGCGTACCGCACATGAAGGGACACGGATTTACTATCTTTCGTTATTGTCACCGCACATAGATGCCGCCGGTTTTCATTGAGACGTTCAAGAAGCGCCCACTTTCCTCCTGGCCTCTTCTTGCGAACCATACACTTCCCGAATCACTTGCTGGCAATGTGACGATAGTTGGATATGTCGATCAGCAATCGAAACTCTCTATCTCACACAAGAACATAACAACTCACGACTTCATGGAAGCGCATGTCAAGAACGGATCCATGCGTGAGGATCAGGATATCCCTCCATTCTACTTCCCCTCTCCTCATGTTTCTGGACCCGACATTGTGTTCTATGTCAAGATCAACGGATCACTTTTTCCGGTTTTTGTCCAATTGAAATTACGGCAGGTTCTAGAGGGCAGTGACGTTGAGAAGGCCCTCGCAACAGTCAGCAGCAACACCATACAGGTCAAGCTTGACAAGGAGCATTTGAAGCAGGTGAAAAAGCAAGGATCATCAGATCTCACAGGATCGAAACAACAACAAGCGCCAAGACTGCAAGACTTTTGTCCTACAGGAGTTTATGTCAGCCTGGTCATCACCTATCCTGCGGAGGTCGTCAAGTTCCAGGTTATCCGTCCTGATCCAGAACCAGAGTTGGAGGGTCTTGAGCGAGTCTCCATCAACATTGATGACAACAACTTTTCACAAATCTTTCCAGAACGACATGTCAAGTTCCTCGACAGACTCAAGCAACATAAGCGATCAGCAGCAGAGGAACAAACTGCGAACCCGTCAAAAAGATTGAAAGCGGTTTTGACGAGATCTGCAACTGATCCTTTGCAGCGTGATTGATTTGCACTTAGTAATTGCAGTATATACCAGCAAGGAAATAAAGATACACTAAAAAACGATGTTTCAGTGACGTGATGATTGCTTATCAGCATCTTTTGCGTTTGTTCCCTAAGCTGAGGATTATGTCCGCTCCCCACCAATCCTACACCTGTTATCACTGTCAACTCTTCCATCCCTTTCTTGCCACCGCCCCCATGCACTTTACCTCACTCGCAAGAGTCTATCTGCATCGAAAAGAGTATCGGCGTAGTATAAGTGGGAAGCCATAAAAGGGTCTCCAAAGTGGGGGCTTAGTCAGGGAGGCTCAGTCTTCTATTGAAGTGGCAGAGTTATGACCAGCAGCGGTAGTGCTCATGCGTCCCCATTCGTATAAATAGCCCTCGCAAATCACTCCGAGTGTGCCAAATGCTTCAAACACCTGCTTGCCCGGTACAGCCATTGCTATACTTTTGCAGCTAGTTTACATGTCACGGACACGAAGTAATGTACCCCATGTACCATTGCAAAAGAACGTTAAATTGATGTTGAAACACTAATGTATCATCGCGCGTTAACTGCAGTCAGGGCATCAACTTCATCTCCATTTCTGGAGACCTTTTACACTTGGATCAGATATAAGAAGAAACTTGAAGAGGAAGCCGTGGACGTCGTTCAATATGAAGTTCCAGACTCAGCCCGATTTCTTGACAAGTACAAAATTGAGATTTTGGACTTCTTGGCTGATCAAAGCACAGAGAAGCTATTAGATGGTGTGAAAGATCTGGCTTGGTGTATGTCTGCAATGCGGGACTATTGCGATGCACAAGGCTTGAAGTCCGCGTTTGAAACAAATTGGGCTGAGGGAAGGTCCAAGTGTGAATCGATTCTGTTGAAGTACAAACCAGGTACTGTAGCAGGCCACTAGAGTGTTGAAAGCTGTTACTGTGAAGTAACTAATTAAGGTGCTGTATGCGCACATAGGACATTCACACAAAGGGCGCCTTGCAGAATTATCATCTTTGCGTAGGGCATGGTTCCAGGGGTTCTGGCCGCATGATGATAGCGATACCTATAGGTATGGACCTTGGGAATGTCAGAGGGCTTGGCTGATGCTTCAAAACGTCTATTATCTATCTTTCACCTATACTGGAGCGTTCTCTATGTGTCAGATGAGACATGTAGCTGAAAAAGCGGCTCTGAAATGGCAAGAAGGTGACGACCAGTTTATTTTCAAGAGAGTTCACGAACGGGATACAGATAGCTATGAAAGCTGGTGGAAGCTCGTGGATGGCAAGTGGAAGTTTATTGTGCCGTGTAGAGAAACCATCGCCAAGAAGTACAAACAGGCACCTCACGAGATCCACCGAGCCCGAGCCTAGACGCAGATTATGACTTAAATGACTGCCAAAGCACCTTGTTCTAGGGGCTTAGTCAAAGAGGCTCAGTTTTCAGTGGAGTGACAGAGTCAGTTTCAGGAACAGTAGCTGATTTGTCGTATAAAAGCCCTCGCCAATCCTCCAGCCCTGATTTTATATCTCATACACTTGTTTCATTGTACATCAGTTCAGTACAGACGTTGCAACTCTTCTGCACCTAGATGACATGTCACGGACAAGAAGTATTGTGCACGTATCTACTACTGCGAGAAGAAAGCTCAACTGAGTTGAACCACTAACCGTATCATTGCACGTTTACTGCAGCTTTTACTCTATCTCCATTTCTGGAAAAGTTTAAGTCTTGGGTGAAGCGGGAGGTAGACGTTGTTCAGTATCATCCTCCGGACTACTTATGCCCTAATTCGGATTTTGTTGAGCAGCTGATTCTGGATATTTTGGCCGATCTAAGCATGGAGAAGCTATTAGATAATATGAAAGAACTGTCCTGGTGCAAGTCTGCAATGCGGGACTATTGCGATTCACAAGGTTTAAAACAAGCGTTTGAAGCAATTTGGGCTGAGGGAAGGTCCAAGAGTGAATCAGGCTTGCTGAAGTACAAACCAGGTAACAAGAGAAGAAAGAATGTAGATACATGTACTTCATGGGAACTTAAAAACGTCTTCGTCTACAGCTTATTACCATATAGGGCGTTCCAGAGGACCATTCTCTTTGCGTAGCGCATGGTTCCAGGGGCTCTGGCAGGATGATGATAGCAATAGCTATAGGTATGGGCCTTGGGAACGTCAGCAAGCTTGGAAGGTGCTCCAAAACGTATACTTTTTATCTTTCGCTTGTACTGGAGCGTTCTCCTTGTGTAAGACGAGACTTATTGCTAATGAGGCCGCTTTTAAGTGGGACGAAGGCCATGATTTGTTTGTAGTGCAGAGAATAGATGAGAACTCGGAAGGCGAAAGCTCGGAGGAAGGTTAATCATCTCAACCTGTCGAAACTATATAAGGTTCTTCAAAGACCGTTCCGCTTTGAGTTTTTGCAAAGAAGAAATAAAACACGAACGCTCGCCTTGATTGCTTGCATGAAACCTGCTCTTGAGCTTGAAAATGTTAAATATGATTCTTTCACAAATGTTCGCCTACTAGTTGTAAGATCTTGTTCCAGACATAATTGTGCCCTCTCCAACTGTAGAATAACGTCCTTCACAATGAGAGTGCAAAATGACGCGTGATGCTCGAGCGTAACATATGAACCGTGAAAATTAACATATGCGCCACATTATGCTTGATGTCTCAAGCAAGCAGCCCGGCATTGTTCAAAGATTGTAAACTAGTGGTGTCCAAAAGTGACTTTTACGCTCAAAGTCTACTCCAGAGAAATCGCCGTTGTAAGTAGCGTTCATCACGGGCCTTAACTGTGTACGATGCTCATTGGCAGGAGGGGGCGCAGTTGGCTCAGTCATTGGCTCAGATCAGGAACTCACACTGGGCTCATCTCTGTGGCTCAGTCATTTGGACTCCGTCTCGAGATGGCATCATCGGAGGCTCAGTAATGCAAATTCTATATAAAATGCAGGAGTAAAAGCGAGTGACTGAACATCATCTATATGCAACATGAAGTTCCTAACCAACAGCAGTCCAAAGTACGTTTATGACAATGATTGAAGAAGGAGATTTCTTACGAGCTGGACGTATTCGCCTTTATGCTTCTCTCAATTGGCAAAAAACGCTCGCTTTAATGCCCTCTTCATCACTTATGTAGACCTGTTTCTCGTAAATTACCTGAGTCTCTTGCTGAACATGTCCGCCCAAGGTAAGAATACTTTAATCTGCTTTTGATTACTGCTACAGGAGCTAATCCAGGCTGGCGTATTACTGTATGTTAGTAAGAAGGACGTTTTTGAAAAGTTCGAAGTCCTTCAAGAGACCATGAGTTGCATCTATTTTGAAAGCGAAGGCGATATTACGAGTATCGAAATTATTTTCGAAGGAAGACGTGTAGTTCTTACGGGACCAAAGAGGACCCTATACTTAACTCCTGACGGCGAGAATCTCTGGGTGGAACCATGGACATTCCGCCCTCTCCAGGCGGAAAACTTTCGTATTCCTCTTAAGACTGAACACTGGAAACCTTTCAGAGATGTGGTTGAAGAATGGGCCTATTGGACCGAAAAGGAGAAAAAACATAGGGCGGATAACAGAATGCGTTATAGACTTAGACCCCCAAACCGGTCAAGTAAAGCTAGCCCCGTCTAATATAACGAAACTTTCCTTATCATCTATCGTTTGTTCCGAACTTGCGTCGACTACTCAGAGCTTGGATCTGGAACACTCGACAGCCTCTTTGACTTTGCGATTCATAAACCGTCTGAAATTGATTGAGCAACACCCCTAGCCGTGATAGGTGAATGCTACGTGACGTTGCACTTTTAAGGCTCTTCAAAGCCCCCCAAGACTCTGCCGTCAGCCTGCAGAATTCAGCCTCTGGATCACGCCTCTAATATCCAGCTCTAACATTTTAGCTCGCTGTAAATCTCAGCCTTCAAAGTTGCCTTTTGAGGGTTATGGTATAGTTATCGGTAGCGATTATGGCCACTTGTTCGCCTGTTTTTGCAAGAATACAGTGTTCTCAAAGTTCCATAGCTTGCTAAGAAGAAAAGTGGCGAAAAACTGTTGAGATGACGGTGGGAACCGACGGTATTTTATCTTTCTTTCTGTACCGGACTGAAGTCTAAGAGAGCTGCTATGTTATTTTATTTCTGGTTTCAAAGAAGCTCCCGCTGCTTCTGAATTTCAGATTGACGCGCGTAAAAGTGTCGCTGCAAATTTCGTGTGAGCACGTCCGTGTTCTCGCCATTAGTCAAAAAGGCATCAGCTTTCAGGCAGGGAAGACGATCCCCCTTCATAACAACTGTAACGACATCGGTACCCTTCCTTTCGATCCTCAAGGGTAAATATCTTAAAAACATTGAACGAAGTGACATGGTGAGAAACGCTGAAACATGTTATGACAGGACACATTCACCTTTTAACGACCTACAGTTTTAAATCCTCGTCTGCCAGGAATCGCTCCAGATTTCCTTTGCTGTCGAGAATGAAATCTGCATCTTTAAACACATCTTGAACATCTTTCCACAGGTAGTAGTGTTTGCCAGTCTTGTCGTCGCGATGAGCGTAAACTTTCTTGATCTTTGATGTGTTAAAGCCACATATTTCTTGAAATGGCAATTTTAGGTCCAAAATCTGATTTGGATGGTACTTGCATCGTTTAGGGACAAGCCTGGAGCATCATGTAGAGTAACGAAAAACAGTAAATATCTTTCGTCATGCGTTCTTTCATCAAACATTACCACATCTGAACGTACTCAGTTAGATCTGCGCCTCGCATGAACTCGACGGCTACATCTTCCACTGTGAAACCCTCAACTTCCAAGAAAACGCTCTCGATATCACTGAGCAATACAAATCGATCATCAGACTCGCTCTCCTTATGAGTAGGGATGCGAACTAAGCTTCTTTCCCCTTTGATACGAACTGCTTGCAAGAAAAGCTCTTCAGTATCAACTCGAGTGACCGGGATAGCCGACACAAGTGGGCACTCATGTTGTAGAAACGCGTCGAGGATAGGCCCCGGATTGTGCTTGATTCTCAATGGTAGAACACTATGAAAAATAAAACATGTGAGCTTGCAACATCCGCTTTGGCTATTTTTCATCCTCCGTCCTTAAGCTTACTTTTCAAAGTTGTCATCTTTCACGAAAGGGATCAAGATATTGCCATGCAAAATGCATCTGACTTGCCCATATACTTCCTGAATGGCACTTAAACTTATGGTGTGACCCTTCAAGCTTTCTTCCCAGGCAATGGGGATGTTGCAACATTTGCCAAGTGAAAGAACTCTAATGTGAGAATAAGAGTCTACTGCCATTTTCATTGACGTTTTGGATGGTCAATGGAGAGAGGTGCGAATTTGGGTGTGATCAAATGAGCAAGCACATTATATACTGTGCAGGAGAACAGAACTTTATTCTCGTTCCATTTCAATGGGGCTTCGACAATTTACATAGCCTATGAGCTGGATTTTTGCGGAGTTCTTTTTCGTTGACGGGTTACACCAGATTAAAATGCATCTCAAGACGGACCTGATCACCCTTGATTACACTATCAGGCGCTTTGTCTCTATATGCTTTCCATAGCTCTCTCATCTCGTTAAAGCCAGATTTGAACTCTGTTTATCGCCTGTGGATTATTTAGAAAGGATATGTAGCTGATAGATTTGGGATGCATATGGTAAGATTTAATTGTTTGTATCGCAGAATGTCGAGGAATGCTCGAAAACCGTGGGGTTGCACAAGGGGCTTAATTGGAGGGGCATAATTGCGTAGGCCTAAGTTTGGGGCTCAGTTGAAGGCTCAGACGATGGGGCTTTGTTCGAGAGGCTAAGCTGTCTTGATTTTTTCTTCTAAGGATATAAATACGGGGGTAAATTATGACCGATGATGTCCAACAAAATAACCATGTCATTCAGTATCAAGTTTCAGAAGTGAGGACCTTCAGCCGCATACCCTAGTGTGGAAAAGTTTACGCCACTATGCATTTGTTCAACAACGTTCTAACGTATACAAGCTCTAGACCCGAAACACCTCGTTTGGATAAGGAAAGCCCCATCGCTAACTTTTTTCAGCGAACTGGAGGATATGAAAAGGGCTGTCGAGATGGCACAAAACGAGCACGAAAGGCTGAGGGAAGAAAAGCATCGCGTAACGCAAAAAAAAACGAGGCACCACGCTTGGACAAAGGAAGCTACATTGCTAGCCTTTTCAACGAATTGGAGGATATAGAAAGGGATGACGAGAAGGCACAAAACAAGCTCAAGAGACTGACGGGAGAGCTCCGCCGAATGCAAGACAAAGCACAGTACCCTCAGGGCTGGGCGCCTCCCAGCTATTGGACTCCTTCTTGGTGTTCAGAAAATCGAGACTTGTGGACCGCCCAACATCATGAGATTTATGGGGCTGAGAAGGAAATATTCCTTGCGATTGGGGCAATGAATGGAAAGAAGGAAAGGAAAGACTATGTAGTCCAGGAGATTGTGCGGACACTTGAAATCATGAAGCGCCAAGGCGGACACCATACCGTGGAATGGATCGAGAAATCTACGGCGTGAAAGTGGGACTGTTAAAGTAACCCTTAACACTTGGTGTAAATAAATGGGCAGTGACATACGGTTAAATCAAAGTCGTTTTGCACGTGGATAGCGCTTGCTCGTTCGAGAATCTGTGTACAGTTGAACCCGTGCTAATGAATACTTCATTACTGAATAACCCGTCCTAATGAATACAACAGTCGAGTCTGCATTGTGGTGTGGATAACCCCCTCCCTCCATTTCTCGCTTACTGAATGACTGAGGCCCAGGACCAGCGTTATTCATTAGCAGATGTTTGACTGTAACACTGTCCATCAACTCAGCAGATTTTCAAAGGCTTAGTTGGGCTCGATCATTGGGCTCACCTGAGAGACTTAGTCATTTAGCCTGTGTAAGCGTAGACTATTAGTTGGAAGGGCTACGTTAGGCTCATTCTGGGGCTTAGTCACAGGGGCTGAATCATTGAGGCTCAGTAGCTCTCGGGGACAGCATCATTGAGGCTCAGTAGCTCTCGGGGACAGAATCATTGAGGCTCAGTAGCTCTCGGGGGAAGAATCACTGGACGCACAGCCAGGTAAATTTGTATAAAAACCAGTTTCGAAAACGAGTAGACTCAACAACAACCGTAAGCAACATGAAGTTCCTGAGCAACAGTAAGCCTAAGTAAGTATCTGACTATGTCTGTGCATTCGACTCCAGTGCATTCTCCGATTCGAAAAAGACTACGATTGAGAAGTAGGGCAGTCATTTTAATAAGCCTGCACCGTTTAGACCTGGCCAGCCTGGCCAACGTGAAGTTCCCGAACGTGGTGGGAATCATGTCCGTCCAAGGTAAAAAAGTCTCTTTATATACTGTTGACTTCAGCTACAGGAGCTAATGTAGCGTGTCGTATTATGTTAGTATAAAGGACGTCTTTGAAAGATTCCAGATGCTTCTAAAGTCCCAGAATCGTCGCGGCTATCATGAAAGTGAACAAGATATTATGAGCGTCGAATGTCTTTATGGAGGAAAAATACTGGTTCTTGGTGGCCGAAATGTGACCCTATTCATAACACATGAGGGCTACTCTATTATGGTCGAAGTATGGAGAGACATTGATTCATCCTCATATCGCGACAATATTCCTTTCAACAAGGAACTGTGGGAACGTTTCTTGGAAACAGTTAAAGAATGGGCCGAATGGGCTAAAAAGGACAAAAAGCTGATGCTGGAGTATGAAAGGCGTTACGAACTTAGGCCTCCAAACATGTAGCTTACTTCTATCCAACCCTTAAGCCAGCACCAATCACCAAGTTTTAACTGGCGCGAAGTGTCGTGCTCTACAAAAGTTTAGTCAGTCAACAATATGATCAACTACCTCTTAATTAATAGGAGATATAAGAACAATGAGATGTTGTTCTTTCAAACAAATCTTAACAACATATTGCTTAACCTCAGCAGATCGACGCAACAGAGCGTCTCTATTGCTTATATTACTACATTACACCGTTAATGAAAACAGTTGATTGCTCAAAAATCTGATACAGGGGCTCAACCGGTGGGCTTATCTCAAGGGCTCTGTAATCTGAACTCAGCTTGGCTGCGTCATTGGTGGCTGAGTTAGGTTTTCTGTAGTTTTCCAAGCATCATCCATATAAAAGGGAGGGTTTGTTATAATAAGACGGAACAACCAAAATTATCATTCCAATCTCTTCGATATGGAGCGAGCTACCCCACTCGAAATGCCTGAGCTTTTCGCAATGATTTGCACTTATCTTGGTCCCGGAAGTCTTGCGTCTGGTGCCCGTGTGAATAAGGAGTGGAACAGGTCCTTAACACAGCTGCTTTACAAAAATGTCGTTGTGTCGAAAGATGGCGTCAGTTTGGACTCTTACGGAGCACATGAGGGTTGTATAATGAGTGTAACTTTCGAGTGTTCTGCTCATCAACTCATATCAAAAGAGCTCTATCTAGAAGCAGTTATATCAAGCATCTCGAACAACTCAACTTTAGCTTGTCTAGACGTACATAACATTTCTGTCAAACCCGAATTATGTCTGGCACTATGTGAGGCGCTCAAGACCAACTTAACTCTGACGAGTTTGAACATGGGGAACATCCAAATGGACGGCGACGCCTACACGCTGGCTGAGGCACTTGAGACCAACTCGATTCTCGCCACATTGGTTTTGAGTGGCAACAATTTGAGAGACAAAGGAGTTAATGAGATCTCTGAAGCGCTCAAAAGGAACTCCAGTTTGACGACATTGAATTTATGTAACAACTTTATCTGGGACGAAGGAACCCAGGCAATGTCGGAGGCACTCAAGATCAACGCTACTCTAACCACTTTGAACTTGTCTTCAAATGTGATCCAAGACCGAGGAGCTCAAGCACTGTCTGAAGCACTCAAGATTAACACGACTCTTACAACTTTGGACTTGTCTGTGAATGAAATCGGTGACCAAGGAGCTCAAGCACTGTCTGAAGCACTCAAGATCAACGCGACTCTTACTACTTTGGATTTGACTTGCAACAGGATCAAAGATGTAGGGGCAGAAGCACTGACTGAAGCACTCCAAAGCAATACGACTATCACTACTTTGAACTTCGGAGACTATGTGTCGCGAGCCACGCCTAGGCCTTGGTTTTCAAGACTAGTCTTTACCCAGTCCTGATTGGATACCACAGAGAGTAGTCTCGCAACCAGACCCTCACTTTTACGTGGGTTGGACTCGCAGTCCTGCTTCCACTCAAATGAGGGTCTGGTTGCGAGACTACACAGAGAGAAAAGAGAGTAAATTAAGTGAAAGGGGCTTAGTCATGTCGTTCGGCTCATCTCAGTGGCTCAATGTAACAGGAGTACATAGTGGTCACAACCAGTATATAGCCTAGGTTAGAACATTACTGCAAATACATCTCTTTTCCAGCTATCAGACTGACCCCTGCTACACTCAATCATTGGGCTCATGTCAGTGGCTTAATCATTGGGCTCATGTCAGTGGCTTAATCATTGGGCTCATGTCAGTGGCTCAGTATCTGGACGCTGTGTAACCCCCAGGGTTTAAAGGGACAGGTCGTCGGTCGAACGTCTTCCATATAAAAGAGGAGGAGTTGCCACAAAACCAAATCATTTCCACCATCTGCGTACCTCGCCGTACTCCCATTTTGGTCATTCCCTCAATTTCAGTAGCCATTTCACATTCCTTTTACACCAATATGAACCGTACAACCCCTTTCGATATACCCGAGCTAATGTCAGAAATTGGCAGTAATCTTCCTCCCAAAGATCTTGCATCCTGTGCACGTGTCAGCAAGGGGTGGAACTACTCATTTACACGGCCGCTTTACAAGTCTATTGTCTTGTCAAAACATGGCGTTAGCTGGGAGTCTTTCAAGAAGTACAAGTATTTTGTAAAATGCTTCACACTTAAGCGTTCGGCGTATCAAGGCCCATCAGCAGGATCTTTTCGAGAAGAAGGAATATCAAGCATTTTGGCTGACTCAAATGTAGCCTGTCTAGACTTGAGCCACAATTCGATCCAATCCGGAGAGTGGTTGGCACTGGCCGAGGAACTCAAGACCACCTCGACTCTGACAACTCTGAACTTGTCCAACAACAAGATGAAAGACCTGGAAGTCCAGGCGCTGGGTAGGGCACTCACGACCAACTCCGCTCTGACCAGGTTGAAGTTATCTTGCAACTTGATTGGAGACAAAGGAGCCCAAACGCTGTTCGAAGCACTCAAGACCAACTCTACTCTGGAAACTTTGGATCTAAGAAACAACATGATTGAAGACGCAGGAGCACGGCTGCTATCCGAGGCACTCAAAGCTAACTCGAGTTTGACCAGTTTGGACTTGGCGTACAACCACATAAAAGACCCAGGAGTCCAGGCGCTGTCTGAAGCACTAAAGATCAACTCAACTTTGACAACGTTGAATCTGTCTGACAACAGGATGAATGACGAAGGAGTCCAGGCGCTGTCTGAAGCACTAGTGGCCAACTCAACTCTGACAACTTTGGACGTTGGTTCCAACAAGATGAATGGCGAAGGAGTTCAGGCACTCTCTGAAGCACTCAAGAATAACTTCACGCTAACCGCATTGACGTTGGATGGGAACTCAATCATGAACCAAGGAGCCCAGGCGCTTTCTGAAGCACTCAAAATCAACTCGGCTTTAACCACTTTGAGTTTGTCGAGTAATCAGATCAGTTCTGCTGGAGCCAAGGCGCTGTCAAAGGCACTTGAAGTCAACTCGAAACTTGCGACTTTGTGTTTAGGACTCAACGACATCGGACACCACGGAGCTAAAGTGCTGGCTAAGGCGCTTAAGACCAACTCAACTCTGGCCACCCTATCATTACCATACAACATGATAGAATCCAAAGGAGCCAAGGCGCTGGCTGAGACCCTTAAGACCAATTCAGCTCTGACAACTTTGATCTTGTGGGGCAACGTTATCGGAGTCGATGGAGCCAAGGCACTATCTGAGGCACTCAAGACTAACTCTACTCTGACGACTTTGCACTTGGATGGTAACCAAATTGGAGACCGAGGAGTCAAATCTCTGGCTAATGCACTGAAGACCAGCTTTACTCTGACGACTCTGCAGTTAAATTCCAATGCCATCGGATACGACGGAGCCAAGGCGCTTGCTAAGGCACTCATGGCCAATGTTACTCTGACCACTTTAAAATTGGGATTCAACGCGATCGGAGACGATGGAGCCAAAGCGCTGGCTGAGGCCCTCAAGACCAACTTGACCCTTACCACTTTGGACTTGCAGAGAAACTCGATCGGAGACGACGGAGCCAAGGCACTGGCTGAGGCACTAAAAACCAACAACACTGTGACCACTTTGAACTTGGAGTACAACTCGATCGGATCTGACGGAGCCAAGGCGCTGGCTGAGGCACTCAAGACTAACTCGGTGGTGACAATTCACCATTAAGGCTTCATAAAAGATAGATGCAGGAGACCAGACCAACTAGCATAGCGCCACTGAGTTGAGTCCGGGATCGAGGCGCAGGTTTTGTTTACGATAAAAAGTAAAAAAATGCTGCATGAGAGCACTGTGGGAATTATGGCGAGAGGGGCTAGAAAAAAAGGCGAGCATGAGCACTGTGACTATGTGCATGCCAGCAGAATCTCCGATGCAGTGCGAATGAACATTAACAACTTGGCATACCCGATTTCAACACGAGACGTACCAGGTCTTGGACTAGAGGGCATGCTCCTCGGGACTGAACTCAGGCGCCATGTGCAACGCCTGCAGCAGCTGGGATGCCGACATCCCGACATCCGTAAACAACAGTCACATACTCGTAGGGGGGGGTTTTTTTTTAATGTCCTCAAACTGCTTCTCTATCATCTCGGTCGAACTCTCGCTTTGCCACAGCTCCAGTCACACGGTTTGCGAGGACACTCATAGAGAGAATGGCTTAGACCTCCGGGGAGAAGCAAAACTCAAACTGGTCCTAATGTACCGTTCTGGACCTTTAGCCTGAGTGGGATGCTGGAAAAAAATGCTTCATAGAGGCAGTGCAGGAAAGACGCGCTATGAGGATCCTACGGGGTATGTGGGAAGCATGGCTTCCCGTTTTTCATGTTTGCCGTCCCGCTACTTAGAGGCGGTCAGCCATAATCCAACGGATGATAGCTTCGGGCCATTGCTTGCTCAAGCAGGCCCAAATACCAATTATCCGAATGAACGGTTCCTCGAGGACAAAGTTCAATTACTATTGCAACAACATTTCATCAGTAGGGTAAAACTAACCTGTCTCACGACGGTCTAAACCCAGCTCACGTTCCCTATTAGTGGGTGAACAATCCAACGCTTACTGAATTCTGCTTCAGTATGATAGGAAGAACCGACATCGAAGGATCAAAAAAGCAACGTCGCTACGAACGCTTGGCTGCCCAACTCGACCTCCCAGTCTATCCCTTTTCTCCATATTCCGTCTAATTTGATTCCACGCACAGCCACATTGCATCAACATCTGAGCGAAAAGAAAGTTCATTGTCAGAAAGAGAGACCAAACCAACTAGCATAGCGCCATTGAGTCGAGTCCGGGATCGAGGCGCAGGTTTTGTTTACGATAAAAAGTAAAAAAATGCTGCATGAGAGCACTGTGGGAATTATGGCGAGAGGGGCTAGAAAAAAAGGCGAGCATGAGCACTGTGACTATGTGCATGCCAGCAGAATCTCCGATGCAGTGCGAATGAACATTAACAACTTGGCACACCCGATTTCAACACGAGACGCACCAGGTCTTGGATTAGAGGGCATGCTCCTCGGGACTGAACTCAGGCGCCATGTGCAATGCCTGCAGCAGCTGGGATGCTGACATTTGGAGCAGTCTCGTACATAGCGGATTCAGTCCAGGCTGATCTAGCTCACGGCGATGCTGCAAATTGGACTTTACTCTATGACCGTATAGGTGGCGGTGCTGCAGTACGTGGTTCTGAAATCCATGGCTGTGCAATGTTTCATCGGACATGAGCCTGGGCTTCTATGTCTCTATATGGGAGAAGATCTAGATCGATATAGTTGTTCCCACGACTGAAACATTCACTGGCCAGGCCCAGATGCGACAGTTTTCCAGTCACGGATACAGTGTCGGAGTGGCCACACAGAGCTCAATTTAGTAACGGAGGACAATCTCGACCCTCGAGTGAATTCCAACGAGTAAGAAGCTACGTATCCTTCTATCCATGTACACACGACGCGCACGACGCACAACTTTAATGCGAGACCACACGGACCAGCGAGACCTCACGGACCACCCGTTTCCGTGCGTTGTTGCATGGGTACGGCACATAGTTCTAGCCAGTTATGGAAAACACTCTTTTGGCCAGTGATGTCTAGCTCAAGTTTGCAGCATCTCAACTTCAAAGGCTAATCATTTAAGCACGTCTGAACTTTAGACCCTTTGAACTTTACTCCACCTTATCAAAAAGCGTTCTTCAACACTCCATTGACGCCCTTCAGGATGGAGAGTTTAGTTGGAAAAGACCATTTCCATGACACTGTCCATGACAGTCTTCTAGAAATCAGACCTTTGTTGCGGCTGCTGTTCAAATTAGTGCAGCAAGACAGCTGCTTTCAACTATTTCAATTCAGAAAATACAGCCTGTCATTCAACTTCAACCGGCCGTGCGTGGGCTTTGCAGCAGTATTTTTTATTGTTTGCGTCGACCTACAGAACGTTATGTACAATTGGATCGCAATTCGCAAAAATCTACGTTGCAAGCTGCTCGTGACAGCTGATATCTCAAGAGAGAGAGACAAATGGCTAAATCGATGGCTGAAGAGCTCGTTCATTTAGTTGCGGACAGAGTTTAGGTATGACTTTACAGAAGGGGTTTTTTCCGCCAAAAATAATGATAAACTCGCAAGCTGCATAAAGAACGTCGCAAAGGGCCCCGGGGATCGGTTTGCACAGGGCGAGGCCATCGTCGCAGTCCTTTTGGACCAAGTTTGCCTGTACAGTGCTTGCTACGGCAAAACAACATAAAAGTGCGATGTAAAACTTTAGCATCTTGATATTTGTGGGTTTTTGTTTTGTAGGTTTTGTTTTGTGGATTTGGATACCTCGTTGATCTTGACAGGGGTATCATCAGGTCGTAACAAAATCCTGTGCCAAAGCCATGCAACTGTAACACAATCATGTGCCAAAGCCATGTAACACCATCCTGTGCCAAAGCCATGTAACAGCATCCTGTGCCAAAGCCATGTAACAGCATCCTGTGCCAAAGCCATGTAACACCATCCTGTGCCAAAGTCATTTAACGCCATCCTGTGCCAAAGTCATGTAACACCATCCTGTGCCAAAGCCGTGTAGATATAGGCACAGGTGGCTTAGAGGTAGAGATTACGTCTTCCTTTCCATTCTTTTCTCTTTCTCTGTTGTATTCGATATGAAGGATAACACTCATTTATTCGGCCTTAATTCTGGAAGTGTTAATCAGATATGGATGCCCACCAACGAAGGTATACGAATCGCGCACCGATCCTCAATCTGATAGTCCAGTATTCCTGAGCCATGTGTGGTCGTTCGATAGAATAGTTGGACGTGGATATGGCCACCCCAGTCACACAGCGATTCCAAGAAGCCGATTGGATTCATCATGAACGATGTTGAATCATGGACCGAAAAGCCATAGTACAGGCATCTACACTGGCCTGAGTATTTGATATCTGGCTCTCGTAACGCATGCAAACTGGAGGAGCTGTCATTGGACAAGATATCTGGCTCTTTTAACGAATGTACAGTGGAGAATCTGTCGCTGAACAAGATATCAGGCATATCAACGCCTGCTAGTCGTGAGCCATGTATCATCCAGAAGTTGTGGAAAGTGTGCACTGACTTGATGCTTTCAATCTAGGAGATGTGCCAGTTATTGTTCTCGTTAATATAGTCTTGGAGACTATATGAGATCTGCCCGAAGGAGTGTCCGTAGCAGGGTTTTCAGTTCGTGTGACTTGCAACCATACAACTCCGCCTTGTAGAGTCAGATGGTCGTTGTGCGACAGGTGTGCAATCATCTAGAAATGAGCAAAAAAATACGAGGTGAGCTCGGGTTTGCCACGGCAGCGTAATTGTAGGACAGAAATGTTGTATTGTGTCAGAATGAATCAAGGTACCTAAGGAAGATTTATTTTTAACGAACTTGACAAGGAGGATAGAGTGAGTTTAGAGCAGAAAATTGGAGCAAAGTGATAGCTGAGATACGGAATGAGATAATAAGGAAGAGGAACGCAAAGGCTCGACCCAGACCTCTTTGCCAGTGACCATTCCTAAGGCAGTGATGGACTCGCAGATGGACTGGAAGAAATATGGCCAATTTGGTAGTCAGGATGGCGTAGTGGCGTAGTATACACGAAACCAACGTGAGACAGATGTGCCCATGACGCGTACCAACCGCGTTCAAGACAGATCAGGTAGAGAGAGCGAACACAAAAAGGCGTCGATATGAACGCTTGGTTGCCACACAAACTGCTTCTATTCCTATAAGGCAATCCTAGACTCAGGCCTGGACCTAATCAGCCTTGGCTGGGTTGGCCTACACCTCAGTAAAACATCTTGCATCTTGAAAGGGCGCACTTGGCGCCTATGGAACAAGAGGTTACAGTACCAGTTTAGATTGTAGCAATTGCTCAAAGGTTAGAGCCAATCAATGTTTACTGCCAGTCCCCAGCGCCGCTTAACTTTGTTGGTCTCAGCGAATCAGCTTGATTCTCCCGCATGGCACTTCCGCGTGGTGAAAATAAGGTTGGTCAGGTTTCAGAATATAAATTTTAAGAGTGCGTTTGGATTGGCGTGGGAAAGTACGTGAATCAATCTTCCGGCGCCCCTTAATAAATGCGAGAGCCAGTGACGCTATGCTGGTCTGGTCTGGGCTCTTTTTTTGAGCAATTGACTTTGACATTGTGTCTATCTTTTCGCTCGGCAGCTTTTGTCTTTCTTATGCACTTCACGCCACTTGATCCATCGCTTCCATAGGCGGCTTTTATCATGGGAGCTCTTAGTTTCGCGTTTGAACTTTGACATGCGACCTTGCGGCATTTTCTTCATTGGGCTTAGTTGTTTCAGCCCTTCTGCGCTCTGCTAGAATATAGTTCTTCATGCGCGATGTGTCTGGAGCAATGCAGCTTGGTCTAGACTCAGACTTGATTTGCTTCTGGGCATGGCAGCTTGAACGCATATGTTTTTGATGAGGGAGGGAAAAGTATAAATAGAGAAGCACTCCTTACAAATTTCCAGTCGTTTACTGACAATCCAATTTCACAAGCCATTCCAAAGCACAGTAAGCATAGCTTTTTCACCTTTTCCCCGTGTATGTTGTACAAAACTCGCATTGTTTGGATTCTTCACAAATTGATAAACACACAAAGCTTTGATACTCTCTCAAACTGTCACGAACCGAGCCCAGGCCTCTCTGCCACAGTTAGAAAACATAGAACCTCAGTCTGCAATACAATTACATCCTGTCCTTTCCGTCTCGTCCCATTTACATACACTCATCTCTGTCTGTCTTTCCTGACACAAACCAAACATTAGCCGTCAAACAAACATGTCTCATCAACCCGACAGGCCCTCTTCCGGTTGGTACGCTAAGACGTATCTGGATTATGGATACCAAATCGATAAACATTACATCGACACCGTGCCCGTTGACCACCAGTACTGGTATCCAGTTACGGCTCACGTCGTGAAGTCATTCCGTGTCACGCCAGGCTATCGAGTCTGGTTCAGCGGGAATGAGAACCCAAATTCGGGCTACTACGGTCCGTATCGTGGTGGTGATTACGACTATGTCATTTTTAACTGCCGCTGGGTGAGTATCGACACGGATTATGAACTCAATGAGGACAAGGTTTCTGCGGAGGATTTGGTAGATGGCCCGCTCAATCTGCAGTTGAAAACATAGGAGGCATTCTGTTAAATGCACTCAGTTGCGCATCAGTAGCTGGTCCAACTCTTAGTTTTTGTATGTAAGGCACTGTAAATAAAGGGATTTGGACTCCAGCCACCTTTTCAAAGAATTCATTCCCCATGTCGCCAATAATATAGGAGCTTTGTAACGCGTTGACAGCGTTCTAAGGGTGTGACAACAGAGGAGACGGGGAAAAAGAGGAAGAGACAAGGAAACTGGAGACAAGGAAACAGGGAAACAAGGAAACAAGGACTAGGACAAGGACAAGGTAAGAGGAAGATATGTTTATTGAAGGTGTTCTGACTGACTAGCTAAGTTGGAGGAATGTGTCTTCTTTATATAAGAAACGGACGAAGTTGTTTTACGGTCGGGGACGTCTGGGGCATCAGTAAGAGCATTTCCTGGGGGCTCAGTAAGATCATTCCCGGGGCATCAGTAAGAGCATTCCCGGGGCATCAGTAAGAGCATCGCAGTAGAGCTTGAAGGCAAGGTTAGAAAAGAAAGAGGCAGTATAAACACACAGAGATCATGTAACATGCATCGGATCTCTGACAAGCTTAATAAAGGCAATGATGCGGCAGGTTCAACGAATCATTTCTCTCACCTTGAGAACTTCATTCTAGTAAAATGAGTGCGAAAAGATGTTAAGGTTAGTCCCAAGGTATGCAATCATTGCATCCGTTTGCGAATGCACCTGTCTTCCGTATTCATACAAGTACTGCATCTATTGCAGCGTCATGCTTGGGCATGTCAGTGAACCACATGTCTGTCGTCAAGCGGCGAATGATCAGTTCAAGCCTCATTGCAGCGAATATCTGAAAAAGTCTTCATTAGCTAGGCTTTCACAGGGGTTGATCATTCACTGCAGCAGCGACTGAGAGCAAAAGAATAAAGCAGGATTTCTTCCTGACACGCACACTGTTTCCTGGCTCTTGCACGCACTTAATTGCTATGGCCATGACACGGGAGCTGTTACATGGTTTCGCCACGGGATCTATTTACATGGCTTTGACACGGGAACGGTATTTTACATGGCTTCGCCACAGGAACTTCTACATGGCTTGGACACAGATATTCTTACATGGCTTTGACACACCGCCTTTCGGAAATGGAAACTCTGAAGTCTGCATCATTAAAAGCCCCCTAAGAAAAGAAATCCAACCAGAAATAAAGAGGGCAAGCTGATGTTGCTCTTGATCCATGCATCCATACATATCTTGCGATGAGAAAACAAAAGAGACCCTACTCCATCCATTCTTGTCGTGCAAGTCAAGGGACACCAAAAGCAGCAACACTGACATTGGTTGGACCATGATGGCGCGACATTGGATTGGATTGAATTGAAATGAATTGGACAATGTCGTCGGTCTAATCTAAAGGGCAAGCAGTGCCAGGTGCTCAAAAAAATACGCACACTTCTTTCCGTATCCATGTAGCACCCCTTAATGCGAGCAGACTAGAGAAAAAAAAAAAGAGAGAGAGAGATGTTGTTCTTTCGAACAAATCTATAGAACAATGGGCTTAATCTCAGCAGATCGTAGCAACAAGGCTACTCTACTGCTTACAATACCCCGTTCAATTAAAGTCGTCTGCAATGGATTTATCTCTTCCAATATTTGAAATTAACATTAGCAGGAGCCTCATGAAGCCTTTCCGCTCCACAAGACCACCCCACGTAATATGATTCAGGACCCGGAGGTCTATTCGTATTCAACTAAAAATCGGAAAAGGCGGTAATCGTCGCGTTCTAGCACGGATTCTGACTTAGAGGCGTTCAGCCATAATCCAACGGATGATAGCTTCGGGCCATTGCTTGCTCAAGCAGGCCCAAATACCAATTATCCGAATGAACGGTTCCTCTCGTACTAAGTTCAATTACTATTGCAACAACATTTCATCAGTAGGGTAAAACTAACCTGTCTCACGACGGTCTAAACCCAGCTCACGTTCCCTATTAGTGGGTGAACAATCCAACGCTTACTGAATTCTGCTTCAGTATGATAGGAAGAGCCGACATCGAAGGATCAAAAAGCAACGTCGCTATGGACGCTTGGCTGCCACAAGCCAGTTTTACTTTACAGTAGGGTGTAAAACTGTCTCGATGTTTGCTATGCATTTACTTTTCGTCTTCGTTCGCGATAACTGGCGATCAAAATAATCCTAAACTCCACAGGCCGTTAGAATAACCATTGACGGATGTTGATATGAATTTTCACGTCGACACTTGCAGTCGTTGTTGCACCATTGACATTTTACTACGGGCAAACATTGAGCCAGTTTTGCACCCTGTAAGACAGTTATCTGCAAGACT
This sequence comes from Mortierella alpina, assembly GCA_029449245.1. Classification (NCBI taxonomy): domain Eukaryota; kingdom Fungi; phylum Mortierellomycota; class Mortierellomycetes; order Mortierellales; family Mortierellaceae; genus Mortierella; species Mortierella alpina. The sequence continues at coordinate 13,159 of JANATF010000027.1, read as the reverse complement.
AAAGTATACTGTACGTATAGTGGCTCTCTTACACTCTTTCATCGTACATCTCTTAGATAATTCGAGGGCTAGATCCTGCACCATGCGCCTTAGTATACTGTACCACTCCATAGCCTTGCCGTCGTCTTGCTCAACACCTCGACCCATGCGGTACATGTTGCCGATGGTGGCAATCCCCTTAATTCAACCCCTTAAAACTTAGCTGTGACGTCCGAAATGGGTACGAAACGTATGCAATATATGAGATCGGTCCCTGACTTGACACATCGTCATGCGACACTTGAAATCCCGTACGTACCGTTGCTTCCCATTCTACCAACTGCTCAACTCTCTCATCTCCATCTGCTCAACTCTCTCATCTCCATCTGCTCAACTCTCTCATCTCCATCTGCTCAACTCTCTCATCTCCATCTGCTCAACTCTCTCATCTCCATCTGCTCAACTCTCTCATCTCCATCTGCTCAACTCTCTCATCTACCATCTGCTCAACTCATCTCCATCTGCTCAACTCTCTCATCTCCATCTACAAACGGGAGGTACGGCAATTTCTGATGTGTTCATCATATGGTCTAGGAGTCAAAGGGAATCAAGACTGACATGAACAATAAACTTTCATAGATTCAACATAGAGACCCCCAGCAACATGTCCGAAATAGCAA
>JANATF010000026.1:125000-137500 GCA_029449245.1 Mortierella alpina | reverse complement strand
TCCTTGCCAACCCTACACGATTTTCACTCTTGCATCGTTCGATCAGGCTGCCAATGGCGACGGGGCTGCGGTGTCCAACATCTTTGATAGAATAGCCAGCAGTATTGTCCAGAGTGGTTCCAAGGCCGTGCTGGACAGAGAGTCGGTGACTCAACAGAGAGTACGATGCACTGACAAAAGCTATGCAGCGAAGGAGATCGACGGAATATTGTCTCTTTATTCCCCAGAGGAATTGTGGTTGCCAATACTTGGCAATCAAGACCTCAACAAATATTTGGAAGCGTTAGCACAGCTTCTGTCCCCATATCTGTCAAAAGCGAACAGATCCGTCATGAGCTTCATTGACAAAGAGTTTTCATCGCTTGCCGTTTGAATCATTTATACCAGAGGAGACCTCTATTTATGAGTTCTACATTGACACAGAATAAACCACTTGACTGTTCAACTCCACTTTATTGACAAAGAGCTTTCATCGCTTGTTGTTTGAATTAGTTAATGCAGACACGAGCTGTATTGCAACACTGGAAAGTACTGACATACCTTCAAGATTCTTGGGACTGAACCCCCAAGTCAGCTCCCTTGAATACCACAAAGACAAAAAAAAAAAAAAAAAAAGCGCTGTGTGGATACTGATGGCAATACTACATTGATCAAGAAAGCCTGTTAAAAGACTGATGGCAATACTACCGTGGTCAAAAAAACTTGTTAAAGTACTGATGGCAATACTTCTTTGCCTTTGAGTTTTACTATAAAGGAGTGCCAGCAATTGTGTTGTTCTTGGATGACTCCTCCTGCAACCTCATCACTGCCACCACTCTATCTACCTTGTCACCAACAGTCAGAATCACACAAGAACATGTCGCGACCAGCGGATTTTTGGAAACTTTACCAAAGATACTGGCGTAATGGTCCGAATGAGGTCACCAGACACTTCCAAAGGCGGCTGAACAGGGAATTTCCTAACAACCAGGCTGTGCGACAAGGTGTTATGGCTGTTGTCGACAAAGCCTTGCGAGACCATGCGAAAGAAGGTTCTCCGGCGTATATTCGCCAAATTCAGGCTGTTCTTCAGCTGCACGCCACTCCTCCGGTTGCCCAACAAGTGTCAGTTTCCAACGCCCAGCTCCAGACTCACGTCGACGATTTCAGACACGCAATATTCCACAAGATGATGCAAACATTGAGCCCGGAACTCTCTACCATTAACGCCCCGGCAGCCACAGAACCTGGCAATGGACACGTCGAGCTCTTAGCAACGCTGGACCTAATGCGCCTGGGTCGGCTGAGAGAGGCCTCTATCCGATTGTCCAATAGCTGGTCATTTGCTGACGCAGACTTGATCCAGCAACACGGCACCCAGGTGTATCTCAAGTCCCTTGAGAATCCGCAGTTGGGGGCCCTCGCACAGGAGACCAGCATGCTAACCTTGTTAAAAGCAGGTGTGCAGAACAGGGTGAAGGACAAGCGACAACTCCTCGAAGCCCAACTCCCCGTGGACCTCCCGCCTCAGGTACTGTATATATTTTTCATATCGGCAGCTTTTGCATACTCGTTTACCTGCTATGTTTTGGTAACTAACCTTTTTTACACCTTTGCATCTCGTCTTTTGTTTTTATTTTCCCTGTACACCTTGCACAACGACCGTTTTTGCCATTTTTTTTGTACATGGAAAACAGGCGTTAGTTTTGGCACTCACCCCAGTTGTACTGCCCTCGACGACACAAGCAAGAGGAACCTGGCACGAAGCCTTTTATGATCCTCGTAGGACAGCCTTCAAAGTCTTTTGTGTCTTCTTCATTTTTTGGACTGTCGTCGTCTTTTATGTTCCACTTGTTATTTTCATAATCCTTGTATGCCTTCCCTTTTGCGTTTTGTATACATTCATTTGTGTCTTGTCTTTGTAGAATACATGTTCCATCAAGGAGATTCTGCAAAAGAGTCAAGAATGCAATGACTCTCTCACAAAAACTCTTTGCTTTCCATCTTCATTACGTTAATTTACTACTGTAGATCTTGTTAATGCCTGGTTTTCTATGTGTGATGTACCGTTCAGAGTCACCGACAACATCGAGGACCTATCATCCTGGGATAGTGACGCCATGGCTCCGAAAGCCTACCTGTTATGCTTTGAGAATAATCTGCAGGTCCGGCAAAGAATGAATAGGCTGTACAAGTCAGACGTGAAAGAAATCCAGGAGACACAACCCCGATTTCGAGCCCCACAACGACCAAGACTTTCTAGCGCCGCCGTCCCGTCATATCAATTGCAGGTAAAGAAAGACCTGTGCGATTATCTTTTTATCTTGAACCTTTATTTCTTGTTCAGTGTTTTTATTTTTGAATGTTAATGGACGTCATGCTCCTCCATCACGAAAGGACAATGATGCGGCCTGCTGCTCCATTACGCTCTTCAACTTTCTCATGAATCGACCCGCTTGCGATCAAGGCTCGACTTTCAAGGATCTACTTCAAAGAATCGCTCAAAAGCAACGCGCCAAGGTCCGAATCTCGGTTTTTTTCTTTGCTATTGACGCCGTGTTCGACGACACATCGCTGACTCGAACAACAACATCTACGTATACAGGCAGAGTTTCATTATGAGGCAATGAATGATGCCCACCTCCATTCACTGCACCATACCATCCTATCATACCCTGGACATCGAATCTCGGAGGATGCCACAATTGGCATGGACGAGGAACCAAGCGGCAATCACATCATTGTGCTTTTGCCATTCGGAGGGTCCGTCTGGGAGCTGGACAGTCTGGACGAAGAAGGACCGTATTGCGTAGGACAAGCGGGTGAGCAATGGAACTTTGTCTCGCGCCGTCGTCTGCGGCAATGGAGAGCGGTCTGCCAGAAACCGGTCGACATCCACGCCATCCTTTAAAAAAAAAAAAAGGAAAAGAAGAAAATCTTCCGGAATCGCAAATACTGTTCCAGTTTTTGATTACTTGACCCAGCTCTTATGGTGCTCGTTCGTGTTCGACAGCCTTCCTAACCATGCTCAAATAAAGCAAATGTGTGTAGCAGTTGTATACAGTAGGGCAGGGTATAGATGGTAGGTGGATCTGTTTGGACATTGCAATGATATACCCCTTTTTTTCCTTATGTGAACTGTGAAGTGGGAAGTACATGTACTTGCTGGCTTTGAACTCATAGGCCTGTGATTAATACGTCATTGACGACACCATGACGATAATGATGACACTATGGCGCAAGTGACGACACTAGGACGCAAGCATGAAAGCGACTGACAAACTATAAGCGATATTTCAGACCATTCCCCTTTTGTCTTCATCCTCTATCCACCTCCTCGCACAACATGCCAACCTTACTGAATCAAGACAAACTTGTGGTCACCCTCACCGACGTCCCCTTTTTGCTCAAGGAGACCATGGCTCGGACGCTGTCCGGCACCTTCGTCGATGACAGTGGACAGCGGTTGTACATCACCCTTACCATATCATCATTACTTACCAATGCACAGGAGGTGGCTCTGTGGAGTGAGATTGTAGAAATGGGCGAGCAGGTCCTCGGCGTTCAGCTTGAGGTTTCTGGGCCACTCGAAATCTCTGCTTACGTTCGGGCTGGCGGTGGCGCCAGTTTAAACCATCGCATGAATGTAAAGTCCTTCTCCAAGGTTCGTGCGTCTCCGTCTCAGGACATTGACAAGCGCCTTAAAATACGGTCAATGTATTTGAAGCGCAAGACAACAGAACAGGAGCAAGAGTCAGCGGCGGCACCAGGACCACCACCCGCTGCAGAGATAACACCCCCAACCCAACAACAACCGCCATCACGATCAGGGATTGCTTCTCGCACGTCGCCGTACCAAAGCGAGATGTCATACGAGGATATGAGGAGACTTTTGCAGGAAGGAGCGCCAAGGCTGGGAGAAGGGACGACCATGTCTGGGGATCCAGGACCATCACGACGACGACCGCCACCCTCATCACGGTCATCCGTACAGATCGCCAGGTCTCCATCAAGGAGTTGGTCTCCAAGCGAGCTGGGGGAGCAAGAAGAACAAGAAGAGCAAGATGATCTGGGGCAGTCGGAGCAGGTGGCGGGTCGAGAGGAGGCGGTTGCGGTTGAGGTGGAAAGACGCCGAGGCCCAGGACGACCCCCCGGGAGAAGAAGAGGATCAGGAAGCGCCAGAACAACTACAAGGGACAAGGGAAAGCAAAGGGCAGCCTGATGGCAACAGTTTTTTGGCATTTGTTTTTTTTTTTTCTTGCATTAGCTCGCTTTTTTTGTTTTATTGTTGGAAATATACATCCATAATCTTGCGAGAAAAAAACATCACCAAAAAAAGTTAAAGATCATAGCTCCGTGTCATCGTCGTCCATAAAGTCTTGATCGTCATTGTCGGCAAATCCTTCAGAGTAGTCATATTCGCCTTGGGTCTCTTGCAGATATCCTTCTGGGTCAAGATCAGCCACGACGTGAAACTCTTCCCAAAGTTGTGCATCAGTATCCGAGACCAAAGATGGAGTAGGCGACTCGCTTGACGGAATCACTGGGAGCTGAGTGCGTTCTTGCAACCAGGCAGCATGGTTCTGGCGCCAAACGGCCTCCTGGACGGGGTCCATGTGGATGCGGGCCTCTAGCGGTACAGACATGGAGGCATACCCCAAAAACAGTTGGCTAAAGTTGGAAGTGAAGTCGACACAGTGAAAGTCGGTGGCTCTTCGTACTCTGCTCATGGCAACGTAGAGCAAGCCAGGGCAAAATAGGTCCGAGAGGCTGACGACAACGTTATCAAGCGTAAGGGATTGACACTTGTGGATGGAGGAGGCCCAGGCCAAGGTGAGGGGAAACTGAAGGCGACCAAAGTTTTTCCCGTGGACGGTCCGCTGTTCCTGGGACATGTTGACGAGAGAGCCATTGTCAAAGTTGACTTGGATGATAGAACCATAGTCGCCTGCAGCACCACGGTGGATCGACAGAACGGTCCCAAGCGCACCATTGACGACACCAACGGCTTGGTGCACATTGGACAGACACATGACGCGGCAGCCGATCTTGACGCTCAGATTGGTTGGAAGACCCGTTTGCATCTCATTGACACGCTGTTGACGCTCTGTTTGCTGTTCGCCAAGGCCATCGACTGCGATAAAGGTGTAGACCTGGCCAGGTAATTGGTTCAGACGCGCCAAATTGAATTCGACGGCACGATCCGTTTTGCTAAAGAGAAAGAAATGGTCCATCAGATTCGCCTGGTGACCACGACGGTGGAACAAAAAGTTGGCTACAAGCAGGCGGTTGGCGATATTATCGCTGTCATAGTGACGAACAGCCTCGAGAATGGCCAAAAAGTCAGTGTCGCCTAGCTGTCGCCTCGAGACTGTCAGGTCGTATCGATTCAGGGCCACATAGTCTGGGCCGGTCGTATTCCAGACGTAGGGTATGGGTCCGCTCCGGCTCACAGGACTCAGCTGGCCAAAGTCGCCAAAGAAGATGCAGGCGCAATTTCCAAAGGGCAGGCTGCTTCCGAGCGCATTCTGCAGGTTTTCGCTCATGACCTCGAGCAAGGGATAGGAGACCATGGACATCTCGTCGATCAGGAAGAGTGGTTCCCGTCCAGACTCTTTGATTTTTTGTATTTTGAGGGCCAATTGGAACGAATCATACTGAGGGCTGTCAGACGAGGTCTCGGACCGGCTCAAACCAAAATACCGATGGATGGTGGTTCCCTGGATGTTGTTTGCGGCCACACCGGTGGGAGCGAGCACGATGGGCTCCATGTTGTCATGAAGATACGCTTGGCTCATAAAGTAGCGCAGAAGGAAGCTCTTGCCAGAACCGGCTCTGCCGCAGACGAGGGCTTGAACGTGATGCATGTCGTACCCTGCGTCAATTTGCATCTGATTTGCCACCCCTTTTTGCTCCATGGTGAGCTGAGCAAAAGTCGGAGCGACAGCACACAGTTGTGCCATGGTGGGTGGCGGAGTCAGCTGCTGGGCTAGTTGGTGTTGGAGCATTGTGGCGAGCGCGGGCGAGAATGAATGAATGACAGGGATGGTGAAAAGACTTTGGGCGAGGTCTGTGAACTTGCTGGCGGGAGCGCCGAGCGTAGGCCATTGGTCAACATCCTGGCGTGTGGGCCAGTGTAACATCAAGAAGTGCATGAAGGCGTCCTCTGCAGCGGCAGCATTGACAGGGCGAGTCCAGTGGAGAAATGGTGTCGCTCTTTTGACCCACATGGTCCCGTTGGCGGCAACAAAGTGGGTTGCTGCAGCAGGAGCCTTGTATACTTGTTCGTATTCTGTGGTGAATGTCCTATACGACATGTTGTCGAAATCGTTCTGGATGGGCTGGGGCAACAGCGCGAGCATCTGACTTGGGGTGTAGGAGATGGTCGTCCCTGCTTGAACGGCACTTGCAGTCGCATTGATCAACTGCGATGGGGTCATAGTGATGGTGGAGAGACCACTGCCAGCACTTTGAGCAGGACCACCACTGACAGCAGCAGCTCCCTGAGAAGGGCCTGCGGAAGCAGCGCTGGAGGCTCTTTGCGTACGCCCAATGAATTGAAGGACTTGAGAGACCTGAGTGGGACCAGCCGAGGCACTCGAGGCACTGGAGGCACTTTGGGTGCGTCCACTGACTTGAGTGACTTGAGAGGTCTGAGTGGGACCGGCCGAGGCACTCGAAGCACTTTGGGTCCCTCCACTACTGACTTGAGTGACCTGAGAAGGGCTAGTGGAACCAGTGGAGGCCGAGGGCGCCCAGGACAAGGATCTGCTGGATCTGCTTCGAGATGCCTGGGAGGGACCAGTGGCTCCAGTGGGGGCTGATCCCGCAGGGGTGGTGAAGGCGCTTAAACCAGATGACGCAGGAGTGGCACGGGCGGGGAGATTGGTTCGAGGCCGGTTCAGGTACTTTTTGTACCGGTCATCGTAAAAGATGTCTGTGGATGCAGCGCCGAGAGCCCTAAGCTCTGCCACCTTCCTGAGGACACGTGTTCGCTCGTCGGGTGCATCCGTGGGGAGAAATATGACGGCTCGTGACATTTGTGAGAGATGGTAGCCCATCATGTCAAAGATCATGTCGAGCTCGCCCAGACTCTGGTACTTGACCGATATGGATGGATGGCCCTGAGGAGCTGCGACCTCACCACGAAGTAGGGGACCGCTCTTGGTTGTGTACTTGCAAATGTAGTATTGAGCCTGGTCCCCAATGTTATACTGGAGGTCCATGTTACATTGACCGAAGCGCAACATGTCGGCATTATAGGGGTTCACCCGGGTGTCTCTTGGGCCGCGGTGGTACACGATGGTGTTGGCGGCAACATCGAGCCGGGTCGGACCTCTCTCGACCGGTTGAGGGTACCGAAAACGGCAGCGGCGGTCGACGAGACAGTAGGAGCCACAGCTGTGGATTTGGTGCCTGGAGACTAGTTGCGAGAGCGTTAGGCCGAGTTCAGGACAGTGAATGTCGTCTGGACCACTCGGGAAGGTGGTGCAGATGGTCCTGTTGGCGATGAGTTGGTCGATACTGGCGACTGTCCATAAACAATAGTGGGCATGCGGCACTCCTCGGGACTGGAACTCGATAACGTAGCAAAAGTCGATGATCTGACCTCCGCAGTATTTCGGACCAAAGACAGTCTTTACAAAATGGAAGAACCGCTGGAAGTCCCGCTGCCATCCTTTGCCGAGGAATAGGCAGTCCTTGTAGATCGAAGCCCCGTTTCCGTACAGGGCGCCTTTGTTGCCAACATAGTATCCTTTGGCGAGATTGCAGGTGTAAGTTCCAAAGAGATTCGGGGTGCCAAGAGACCTGAACATGGCATTGAACTTCATGTACAATTGTCGTTTGTATGCAGGCGACAGCCTCACAGTAGAGGGCATGACCACGGTGCGATCCCTTTGCAAGTCACCTGCCGCGTCTTACAGACAGTACAGAGACAAGAGCAAAAAGGTAATTAGAAACAATGGGAAAGAAAAAAAAAAGGGAAGAGAGAGAGAGAGATTGTCACAGGGCGTGTGAAAGAGTCAACAAAAGACAACTTACTAAGGATGTCCTGGACCTGCGTTCTTCGGCCAGCTCGAGAAGATGTGGTGGTATGCATGGCAAATCCATATATCCTCTCCTTTAGTAACCAGTCGAAAAGGAATGCCAAGAACGACTTGTCGATCGCAAAGCGCCTGTCCATCGAGTTGAGGACATGCTTGACGTAATCTTTGAGCGAGAAGACGGGGTCGTTTGTCCGAGGCTGGCGAAGATTCTTTTTTGCCATCTCCAAGGAGAAGTATCCTACTCCGAATGGGAAGAGCCAGGGGAAAAGAAGTCCTAAGAGGTGCTTGTTCTTGAAGGTCACCTCTTCGGTGGTCCGTAGATTGACTCCGACCACAGTTGCGGCCAAGGGAGGAGCGGCAGCGGTAGCTGTAGCTGGACCAGAAGGCATCGCATAGGCAATTTGACCATGGGGCGTGTGGACCGGTGGATTCATAGTCAAGGCATGGGCTGTCACAGCTTGCGGGAGAGGAGGAGCTGCGTTGTGGCTGTGGAAGGCAAGGTATCCCTCAAAGAGCGGATTGATGGCTCGGAGTACATCCCACCAAAGGACGACAGTATGCCTTTGCTGCGGGGTTGGGACACGAGGCTGGGGTGCAACCTCTGACTGTCCTTGCGGAAGGGGGTCCAAGATGATGCCTCGCATCCCAGCAAAGTCAGTGAAGTGTCTGCTCTGGTAAAAAACGACCCGGTTGTTAAGACGCATGGTGGTGAGCACCGGAGGGGCGCCAGCTGCGCGGGCCTGGGCAGGACGTGTAAACTCGGTGTATACCATGAGCGGACATAGGAATGCGCGGTCTCTAGGCTCCAATTCAGGAAGCGCAGGGGAAATATAGAGTCCAGGCTGCAAGTTTTGGATATACCAGGCATGCTTCGCCAAAAGAGCAGGAGAGAATTGACTGTGTGTTGCACACACGACAACATAGACGAACCCTACCGCAATAGAGGGTCTTGTACGAGCTGGCCTTGCAACAACGCCATCTCCATCGCCATTACCATCACCGTCAGCATCACCGTCACCATCACCGTCACCACCATCACCGTCACCGTTACCATTCCAACCCCCTGCCACGGGAACAAGGCCCTGGTAGGATGGCACAGTGCCAAGGAATTGAGGCACATTGGCATCGTTCTTGGGCGCAGCAGATCTGGCAGAATTCCTTGGAGAAGAACCCACTTGGCCCATGCAAATGAGCTCCGTCCAGATCCCTCCAGCGAGTAAGGAGCAGTAAAAGGGCCGCATCGCCGGGTACTGACCGCTTGGCACGGCCAGGATCTTGACCTCCGATGGGTACAGGAGAACTCCGCAGATGGCGCAGTACTCTGTGCATGTTTCAGCAGAGTGGCGCAGGACAGCATCAAAGACGACCTGTCGAGTGGAGATCCATGGTGAAGCCATTTTGACTTGTGGTTGAATGATGTTGGATGAGGATGGATGAGTACAGTATGGAGGATTTGAGGATCAATGAGGATGAATGAGAAGGAAGAAAAGTAGTCGAGATAAGAAGGGATGCACAAAAAAGAAAGACCAGCTCTTTATATAGGAAACTTTTGAGTTACATCCATCATTCCCTGATCAATGTATGATATATTACGGCTTGATTTGCATGAAAAGCGAAAAGAGCGGCGTTAAAGCATAGTGAAAGTACTTTCTGATTACATCCATCAATCCTTGATGGTTCTATCTTTCATTGCGTGATTTGCAAGAAAAAAAGAGGAAAAAACGGCGTCCAACATGCGCCGATCACCTTGACCTTGCACACTACAACGAGGGAGAGCCTTGAAGGAGGAAGCCGCAAAGAGAATCTCCCGATGACCTCCATAAAGCTAGGTCCTAGTTGGACTTCAAGGCACTTAAGGGGGGCGCTTCTTTTCCTAATATCTCCCTCAATATGCATCCAATCTGAAACCTGATGGGTGAACTAAGTAGCCACAGCTCAGAGGGTCCTTGGTGCAAACATTGAGACATGGTCAATACACGAATTGTCGAGATACAACGTGATAAGATACGATCACCTTCAAAAACAACGACATTGGCCAGGTTTTAAGAGCCAGGCGGCCCAAGGGCACCTGCAGAAGGGCCATGGCTAGCCCTTTCAACAATATACAGAATTGTTTCTTACTGAGATTTAATTATCTAATAGGCAAGATGTACTATTGAGATGTGTTTTCGTCATTTAGAGCCTGATTGGCCAGGTTCTAGGCACCAGCCACTTCAGGGCACGTGCTTCAGGGCCGTGGCTACGCCTAGCAACAATAAACAAACCTGTTTCCTAGTGAGATTTAATTAATTCATAGGACACATGTGCTCTTGAGATGTGTATTTGAATTTTAGCGCCTGATTGGCGGGGTTCTAGGCGCCAAGCGCTTCAGAGCACCTGCAGCAGGCCCATAGCTATGGCTATCAACAATCAAATAATTTTTTTCCTTGCAGAAACATGAGGTTACTTAGTCATGTTTACTTTTTTGTTTACTTTTGTGGCTTAGTATCTCTTATAAAAGTTCCCCTATCTATAATAACTGGCTTGTGGCAGCCAAGCGTTCATAGCGACGTTGCTTTTTGATCCTTCGATGTCGGCTCTTCCTATCATACTGAAGCAGAATTCAGTAAGCGTTGGATTGTTCACCCACTAATAGGGAACGTGAGCTGGGTTTAGACCGTCGTGAGACAGGTTAGTTTTACCCTACTGATGAAATGTTGTTGCAATAGTAATTGAACTTAGTACGAGAGGAACCGTTCATTCGGATAATTGGTATTTGGGCCTGCTTGAGCAAGCAATGGCCCGAAGCTATCATCCGTTGGATTATGGCTGAACGCCTCTAAGTCAGAATCCGTGCTAGAACGCGACGATTACCGCCTTTTCCGATTTTTAGTTGAATACGAATAGACCTCCGGGTCCTGAATCATATTACGTGGGGTGGTCTTGTGGAGCGGAAAGGCTTCATGAGGCTCCTGCTAATGTTAATTTCAAATATTGGAAGAGATAAATCCATTGCAGACGACTTTAATTGAACGGGGTATTGTAAGCAGTAGAGTAGCCTTGTTGCTACGATCTGCTGAGATTAAGCCCATTGTTCTATAGATTTGTTCGAAAGAACAACATCTCTCTCTCTTTTTTTTTCTTTCTCTGTGGTTCGAGAAGTTAAGGGGTGCCATATTGCAGCTGGCGCAGTGGACTTGTGTGAAAAAAGCGGGTGTCGATATCCGTGCCATTTGCACATAGAACCATTGACGTTCTTGCTACGGTATCATGTGCTCTGCCAATGTAGACTATATAGGCTTATAAGGCTTATAGGATAATCTTCGGTCATCGCATGGGCTGCACTTTTTCCACTCTATGGCAGATGGCTGCTGATTTTCAACTGATTTTCAACTACTATGCTCATCATGGTGGATGGGCAAGGGTCCCAGACCCTCCGCCGTCATGATCAACATCCTGCCAGGAACTTATACTTTCGAATTACGGCCATACACAAGTAAAACCACCGCATCCCGTCCGATCTGCGCAGTTAAACACTTGATGGCAGAGTCAGTACTATGGTGGGGGACCACATGGGAATACTCTGTGCTGTAATTTTTTTTTTTTTTTTTTTCTTCATGATTTTGCTGCCGGGAGTATTGTCCAAGTGAGAGTGAGGAGTGGCCCAAAAAATGCTGGAAGTAGGAGTGGGGAGTGAAGTGGCCCATCATTTTTGATCACTACTGTTTCACTGTTGATCACTACTGTTTCACTTTTGATCACTACTGTTTTACTTTTCATCACATGACTCTGCTCTTATAGTCATCCTAATAGAGCGCTGCCAACGTTGCCAGCCCCGGCTAGTAGCGCGCTATTGACATGATTTGACATGGTTGACATGACTTGACATGATTTACATGATTTTTACTTGAACACTTCAAAATATGGTAAAGGGCGGGGGGAGAGGGGGGAGGGGAAAAAAAATACATTTTTAATACTCATCCTAAAACTGTGCCAGCAGGGCTTTCAGCATGTACTGTGTTAGTAGTGGGTTACTTAAGGGGTATCGTTTTCACATACAGCATTTAAGCAACTGCCTACATGTTGGTAGTGGACTGCTTAAGGGCATCGTTTTAATCTTAACAGTTAGCAGCAGTATTGTATTTAAGGGGTATGCATTATTTGCTATGAGGTCCAACTTTGCCCTTTCACTAAAGACTGTACCAAAGAGTATTGTTTGCACCATAGCTTTGCAGTAGGCATTTTAAAAGATGGATCCTTTCATTTTGTTATCGTCGTTTTTGTATTCTGCCAACTATGAGGAAGAGAACGAAAAGCAGAGAAGCCTGAAGAATGAGTAATATCATTCCTAAGGCTACTTCTGGGCTTCTAATATCCGACTCGCGTTCGTGACATTCGAACAGTCAGTTCTGGACGCCTTACGAGGTGAAACGAACGATATGCTTATTAGATATGTCTACAACACCCTCTGGCATACGATTTCGATTTGCTGGC
>JANATF010000026.1:17500-117500 GCA_029449245.1 Mortierella alpina | reverse complement strand
GGCTCACTCACAGAAACATTGTCCAATTCTATCATGTCCATCATGACATACTCGTCATGGAGTACGTCGAAGGCGGCAGTCTGGCGGATTCGATAGTGGCGAGGGGTCTCAGAAGCTGGGATGTCAAGACGCACATTGCCAAAGATATCTCTCTCGGACTTGCATATCTCCACTCCCAGGGCATCATCCATTGCGATATCAAGAGCTCCAACATTCTCCTTACCGAGCACAAGGAAGCCAGGATATGTGACTTCGGACTTGCGACGAGAGTTGGCGAGACTGGCGGAGGAGGTACCCTCCAATGGATGGCACCAGAGTTAATTCAGAATCCGCCGCGATACTCAAGCAAGTCCGATATTTATGCGTTAGGAATGGTCATGTGGGAGATGGCATCCGAGTCCACCCAACCCTACCGCGGACACACACCCGATGGCATGGCGTATTGCATCTTGAACGGCATCCTAGAGAAGTATCCAGACGACACGCCGAAAGATTATGCAACCTGCATTCAAATTTGCTGGGCACAACAGCCAGATGGGAGACCCGCTGCTATGAATATGCTTGCAGACAATGAGCGATCCTCATATGTACGAGGTGAACCAGTACAACAACAACAACGCGCGGCCAACAAAGGCGAGAAGATCCATTATCTTAAGGCCTTAAAACAGTATTTCAAGACCGGCGAGTCCCCAGGGTTCATGGATATACTCAAGAACGGCAACATGCTCGATATTGGCAAGACAATGGATTGGTTTAATAGCTCTGGTGGCAGTGAATCAGCACAGGCCATGTTCAAGATGGGTGCCATGTACTATTCTGGTGGTAGCGTGGAGCGAGATTACGGCAAAGCCATGGAGTGGTGCCTTGCGGCAAGCGAGGCTGGAGTGCCTGTGGCGATGCTCAAGATCGGTCAGATGTATCAATATGGTCGCGGTGTGGAACAGGATGACCGTGAGGCGGCATCGTGGTATTGCAAGGCAGAAGAGGCAGTGATTGAGCAAGGTACACTCAACAATCGCATAGTTCATCACGATGCTGGAGTTTCAAAACACCACGGAAGGTCAATGGACTGGTTCAGGGACGCCTTAGACGTCGGGACAGCAGCTACCTATTTCCAGATTGGTCATACGTATCATAGTGGTGGTCACCTAGAACAAGACTACAGCAAGGCTCTGGAATGGTATAGCAAAGCAAGCGATGCTGGAGATGATAGAGCCATGTTCCAAATCGGCTTCCATTACACGACTGGTCTTGGAGTTGAGCAGGACTACGGCAAAGCTCTGGAGTGGTTTTTCAAATCCAGCGATTCTGGAGGTGCTGAAGCCACGTACAGCATTGGCGTCATGTACATGGGTGGTCTTGGAGTTGAGCAGGACTACAGCCAGGCTCTGGAGTGGTACTTCCAAGCAAGCCATGCTGGCCATACTGGAGCCATGTTCAACATCGGCTTCCTGTACGGAAATGGTCTTGGAGTTGCGCAGGACTATGGCAAGGCTCTCGAGTGGTATTTCAAAGCAAGCGACGCTGGAGATGCTTCTGCCATGCGCGGCATCGGCTCCCTGTACAACAATGGTCAAGGTATTGAGCAGGACTATGGCAAGGCTCTCGAGTGGTATTTCAAAGCAAGCGATGCTGGAGACGCTGGAGCCATGTGCAACATCGGCTTCCTGTACGGAAATGGTCTTGGAGTTGAGCAGAACTACAGCCAGGCTCTGGAGTGGTACTTCAAGGCAAGCGATACTGGAGACGCTGGAGCCATGTGCAACATCGGCTTCCTGTACGGAAATGGTCTTGGAGTTGAGCAGGACTACAGCCAGGCTCTGGAGTGGTACTTCAAGGCAAGCCATGCTGGAAATGCTGGAGCCATGTTCAACATCGGCCTCCTATACGGAAATGGTCTTGGAGTTGCGCAGGACTATGGCAAGGCTCTCGAGTGGTATTTCAAAGCAAGCGATGCTGGGGACGCTGGAGCCATGTTCAACATCGGCCTCCTATACGGAAATGGTCTTGGAGTTGCGCAGGACTATGGCAAGGCTCTCGAGTGGTATTTCAAAGCAAGCGACGCTGGAGACGCTGGAGCCATGTGCAACATCGGCTTCTTGTACAGAAATGGTCTCGGAGTTGAGCAGGACTATGGCACGGCTCTGGAGTGGTATCTCAAAGCAAGCCATGCTGGTAATACCAATGTCTTGCTCAGCATCGGTTTCTTGTACAGAAGTGGTCTCGGAGTTGAGCAGGACTACGGCAAGGCTCTGGAGTGGTATTTCAAAGCAAGCGACGGTGGAGATGCTGGAGCTATGTGCAACATCGGCAACATGTACAGGGATGGTCTTGGAGTTGAGCAGGACTACAGCCAGGCTCTGGAGTGGTACTTCAAGGCAAGCCATGCTGGAAATGCTGGAGCCATGTTCAACATCGGCTTCCTGTACGGAAATGGTCTTGGAGTTGCGCAGGACTATGGCAAGGCTCTCGAGTGGTATTTCAAAGCAAGCGACGCTGGAGACGCTGGAGCCATGTGCAACATCGGCTTCTTGTACAGAAATGGTCTCGGAGTTGAGCAGGACTATGGCACGGCTCTGGAGTGGTATCTCAAAGCAAGCCATGCTGGTAATACCAGTGTCTTGCTCAGCATCGGTTTCTTGTACAGAAGTGGTCTCGGAGTTGAGCAGGACTACGGCAAGGCTCTGGAGTGGTATTTCAAAGCAAGCGACGGTGGAGATGCTGGAGCTATGTGCAACATCGGCAACATGTACAGGGATGGTCTTGGAGTTGAGCAGGACTACAGCCAGGCTCTGGAGTGGTACTTCAAGGCAAGCCATGCTGGAAATGCTGGAGCCATGTTCAACATCGGCTTCCTGTACGGAAATGGTCTTGGAGTTGCGCAGGACTATGGCAAGGCTCTCGAGTGGTATTTTAAAGCAAGCGACGCTGGAGACGCTGGAGCCATGTGCAACATCGGCTTCTTGTACAGAAATGGTCTCGGAGTTGAGCAGGACTATGGCACGGCTCTGGAGTGGTATTTCAAAGCAAGCGACGGTGGAGTTGCTGGAGCTATGTGCAACATCGGCAACATGTACAGGGATGGTCTTGGAGTTGAGCAGGACTACAGCCAGGCTCTGGAGTGGTACTTCAAGGCAAGCCATGCTGGAAATGCTGGAGCCATGTTCAACATCGGCTTCCTGTACGGAAATGGTCTTGGAGTTGCGCAGGACTATGGCAAGGCTCTCGAGTGGTATTTCAAAGCAAGCGACGCTGGAGATGCTTCTGCCATGCGCGGCATCGGCGTCATGTACGACAATGGTCTTGGTGTTAATCAGGACTACGACAAGGCTATGGAATGGTACCTCAAAGCAAGCGGCGCTGGAGATGCTTCTGCTATGCGCAACATCGGCTCCCTGTACAACAATGGTCATGGAGTTGAGCAGGACTTTGGCAAAGCTCTGGGGTGGTATGTCAAAGCAAGTGATGCTGGACATGCGGATGCCATGCTCCTTATTGGTGACATGTATCAAAATGGTGAAGGCGTATTCAGTGACCGTAAGCTGGCTAGAAAGTGGTATATCAAGGCGCGCGACGCTGGAGCAATGGAGGCTTGCAATCGAGTCAAAGGACTAGATGATGTGTGACTGTGCAGGTGTTAAGGAGAATTTGATGCAATACAATCCGTTCTATGCAACAGGACGGGATCAGGGTACGTGGGTGTATGTGTATCTTCAATCAGAAGGCAAAGTCTGTTGTGTGAGTGAGGAGCTACGATACGCGTGAGGTTGAGATGATGGAGGACACGCGGAATGACGACCAAAAAAAAACCCCCCCGCTGAACGCTATGTGACTGTTGTTTACGGATGTCGGCATGTCGGCATCCCAGCTGCTGCAGGCATTGCACATGGCGCCTGAGTTCAGTCCCGAGGAGCATGCCCTCTAGTCCAAGACCTGGTGTGTCTTGTGTTGAAATCGGGTGTGCCAAGTTGTTAATGTTCATTCGCATTGCATCGGAGATTCTGCTGGCATGCACATAGTCACAGTGCTCATCATGTTCACCTTTTTTTTCTAGCCCCTCTCGCCATAATTCCCGCAGTGCTCTTATGCAGCATTTTTTTCTCGCTCTTTTTATCGTAAACAAAACCTGCGCCTCGATCCCGGACTCGACTCAATGGCGCTATGCTAGTTGTTCTGGTCTCTCTTTCTGAAATAAAGCTCACGATGTGTGGTGTGTGGACCCACATCTTTTTCTCATTTTAATGAGGTTCACCAATATGCTATGGCCACTCGCTAAATACCATGAATGGTGACCATTGAGTTGGTCTTGCATGCCTCAGCCAGCGCCTTGGCTCCGTCAGACCCGATCGAGTTGTACTCCAAGTTCAAAGTGGTCACAGTCTTGTTGGTTTTTAGTGCTTCAGCCAGTGCCTTGGCTCCGCTGGATCCGATCGAGCTTCTCTGCAAGTCCAAAGTGGTAAGGGTCAAGTTGGTCTTGAGGGCCTCAGCCAGCGCCTTGGCTCCCTCGTCTCCGATCGCGTTGAATCCCAGCTTTAAAGTGGTCAGAGTAACATTGGCCACAAGTGCCTTAGCAAGCGCCTTGGCTCCGTCGTATCCGATGGCATTGGAATTTAACTGCAGAGTGGTCAGAGTAAAGTTGGTCTTCAGTGCATTAGCCAGAGCTTTGACTCCTCCGTCTCCGATTTGGTTACCATCCAAGTGCAAAGTCGTCAGAGTAGAGTTAGTCTTGAGCGCCTCAGATAGTGCCTTGGCTCCATCGACTCCGATAACGTTGCCCCACAAGATCAAAGTTGTCAGAGCTGAATTGGTCTTAAGGGTCTCAGCCAGCGCCTTGGCTCCTTTGGATTCTATCATGTTGTATGGTAATGATAGGGTGGCCAGAGTTGAGTTGGTCTTAAGCGCCTTAGCCAGCACTTTAGCTCCGTGGTGTCCGATGTCGTTGAGTCCTAAACACAAGGTCGCAAGTTTCGAGTTGACTTCAAGTGCTTTTGACAGCGCCTTGGCTCCAGCAGAACTGATCTGATTACTCGACAAACTCAAAGTGGTTAAAGCCGAGTTGATTTTGAGTGCTTCAGAAAGCGCCTGGGCTCCTTGGTTCATGATTGAGTTCCCATCCAACGTCAATGCGGCTAGCGTGAAGTTATTCTTGAGTGCTTCAGAGAGCGCCTGAACTCCTTCGCCATTCATCTTGTTGGAACCAACGTCCAAAGTTGTCAGAGTTGAGTTGGCCACTAGTGCTTCAGACAGCGCCTGGATTCCTTCGTCATTCATCCTGTTGTCAGACAGATTCAACGTTATCAAAGTTGAGTTGATCTTTAGAGCTTCAGACAGCACCTGGACTCCTGGGTCTTTTATGTGGTTGGACGCCAAGTCCAAACTGGTCAAACTCGAGTTGGCTGTGAGTGCCTCGGATAGCAGCTGTCGAGAATCTAGGCGGGACCGGGCAGGGCGGGGACAGAATGACCTTTCACAAGAGCAAGGGGACAAGGGTAGGTGAGGGACAGTGGAGAGGGTTTTCAAGGTGGGATCAGGGTTGTATTCAAGTTACTAGGTAAAGACTAAACTAAGGATGTGTTCCTGCTATCTATTTATACTAAAGACGATGCACCAGGGTGCGGCACTCGTGGGGGTCCTACCGCGTGTGTAGTGATCATGGGTTAAGTCAGGAGGGTAACACGGTGACAACAGCAGCCCAGCCTGGCTTATCTGTCGACTCTAGCTGGACCTAGGACTGAGGGCGCGTCACTATAGTTGTCCTAGGGTTGAGCACGCGACAGCAGCCGTGCTCCTGCGTCTTCAATCATATTGTTTCTTAGATCCAAAGTTGCCAGAGTAGAGTTGGTCTTGAGTACTTCAAACAGCGTTTGGGCTCCTTTGTCTCCAATCAAGTTGCAAGATAACTTCAACCTGGTCAGAGCGGAGTTGGTCGTGAGTGCCCTACCCAGCGCCTGACATCCATCGTCTCGGATCCGGTTGCTTCTCAAGTCCAAAGTGGTTATAGTGGAGCTCGTCTTGAGTGCCTCAGCTAGCGCCTGGACTTCCAGGTCTTTCATCTTGTTGTTGGACAAGTTCAGAGTTGTCAGAGTCGAGGTGGTCTTGAGTTCCTCGGCCAGTGCCAACCACGCTTCGGATTGGATCGAATTGTGGCTCAAGTCTTGACAGGCTACATTTGAGTCAACCAAAATGCTTGATATTCCTTCTTTTCGAAAAGATCCTGCTGATGGGCCTTGATACGCCGAACGCTTAAGTGTGAAGCATTTTACAAAATACTTGTACTTCTTGAAAGACTCCCAGCTAACGCCATGTTTTGACAACACGACAGACTTGTAAAGCGGCCGTGTAAATGAGTAGTTCCACCCCCTTACTGACACATGCACAGGATGCAAGATCTTTGGGAGGAAGATTACTGCCAATTTCTGACATAAGCTCGGGTATATCGAAAGGGGTTGTACGGTTCATATTGGTGTAAAAAGAATGTGAAATGGTTACTGAAAATGAGGGAATGACCAAAACGGGAGTATGGCGAGGTACACAGATGGTGGAAATGATTTGGTTTTGTGGCGAATCCTCCTCTTTTATTTGGAAGATGTTCGACCGACGACCTGTCCCTTTAAACCCTGGGGGTTACACAGCGTCCAGATACTGAGCCACTGACATGAGCCCAGTGATTAAGCCACTGACATGAGCCCAATGATTGAGCCACTGAGATGAGCCGAACGACATGACTAAGCCCCTTTCACTTAATTTACTCTCTTTTCTCTCTGTGGTATGTGAAGTTAAGGGGCGGCTCTGAATAATGTCCCACAACTAAGCTCCAATCAGGACTGGGTAAAGTCTAGTCTTGAAAACCAAGGCCTAGGCGTGGCTCGCGACACATAGTCTCCGAAGTTCAAGGTAGTGATAGTCGTATTGCTTTGGAGTGCTTCAGTCAGTGCCTCTGCCCCTACATCTTTGATCCTGTTGCAAGTCAAATCCAAAGTAGTAAGAGTCGCGTTGATCTTGAGTGCTTCAGACAGTGCTTGAGCTCCTTGGTCACCGATTTCATTCACAGACAAGTCCAAAGTTGTAAGAGTCGTGTTAATCTTGAGTGCTTCAGACAGTGCTTGAGCTCCTCGGTCTTGGATCACATTTGAAGACAAGTTCAAAGTGGTTAGAGTAGCGTTGATCTTGAGTGCCTCCGACATTGCCTGGGTTCCTTCGTCCCAGATAAAGTTGTTACATAAATTCAATGTCGTCAAACAGGAGTTCCTTTTGAGCGCTTCAGAGATCTCATTAACTCCTTTGTCTCTCAAATTGTTGCCACTCAAAACCAATGTGGCGAGAATCGAGTTGGTCTCAAGTGCCTCAGCCAGCGTGTAGGCGTCGCCGTCCATTTGGATGTTCCCCATGTTCAAACTCGTCAGAGTTAAGTTGGTCTTGAGCGCCTCACATAGTGCTAGACATAATTCGGGTTTGACAGAAATGTTATGTACGTCTAGACAAGCTAAAGTTGAGTTGTTCGAGCTGCTTGATATAACTGCTTCTAGATAGAGCTCTTTTGATAGGAGTTGATGAGCAGAACACTCGAAAGTTACACTTGTTATACAATCCTCATGTGCTCCGTAAGAGTCCAAGCTGACGCCATCTTTCGACACAACGACATTTTTGTAAAGCAGCTGTGTTAATGACCTGTTCCACTCCTTATTCACACGGGCACCAGACGCAAGACTTCCGGGACCAAGATAGGTGCAAATCATTGCGAAAAGCTCAGGCATTTCGAGTGGGGTAGCTCGCTCCATATCGGAGAGATTGGAATGATTATTTTGGTTGTTCCGTCTTATTATGGCAAACCCTCCATTTTATATGGATGGTGCTTGGAAAACTACAGAAAACCTAACTCAGCCACCAATGACGCAGCCAAGGCTGAGTTCAAATTACAGAGCCCTTGAGATAAGCCCACTGGTTGAGCCTCTGTATCAGATTTTTGAGCATTCAACTTTTTTCATTAACGGTGTAATGTAGTAATATAAGCAATAGAGACGCTCTGTTGCGTCGATCTGCTGAGATTAAGCACCATGTTGCACAGATTTGTTCGAAAGAACACATCTCTTTCTCTTTTGCTCACTGCAGGTTAAGGGGATTAAGACCCGTATTGAACTTGTATGAACATCGAGTTTATACTCCGGCAGACGTAAACAGCTCGCCAGCCTGGGAATGGTGATTGGTGCGTTGGATGACTCGTGGTCAATGTTGGGTCCTTTCGTCACTTTTCGGTCTCGCATCCAGCCAGGGCCTGTGAAGCAGGACTGGGAATCCTTTCCATATCAAAATGAGGGCGTGATGCGAGACAAACTTCTTGTGGTCAATACTTAAGGGGTACAATACGTAAGGCATGAAGCCTGCCTGAATCCATGCCACCACAGGATATCCATTCAATCTATTTCTGTGAATACCGTAAGTTCCCCTTCTACTGTATACATGTATGTATACATAAACCAGACTTACTGCTAAAGTTCTATGCTGCAAAGTCCAAGGCAGAGAGAGTGTTCCAATGATATGTAGGAAGAACTGAAAGATTGTAACGGATAATCGAGCGGATAATCGAGCATCATTTGATAGCCGATACCGGATATGGATGGCAGCGGACATGTTTCGACTCTCTGTTAAGCCCACAAGTGTTCGCGTATACGAGCTGTAAAAAAAGCGATATCGGCATGTGTGGTTAATATAGGAAAAGGCAAAACACTGCGCAGTAGCACGCAAAGGCAGGCGCCGCATAAAGTAGAGTTCATACGCACATACAGTACATAATGTTCAAGCTTTGAAATCGAGATGGATGGGCTCCAGTGCAACAGTATAGCGTTACTAGTTAATAGTACTGCATGACAGTAAGAGGTAGCACTCGGGGGTAATACTGCCCTGACGATCAAGGTGTCTTTCTCTACTATCTTTTGAGCACAGACACAAGATCAGGCACCACTTCTGTATTTGTATATATAGTTCCAATCCTTCCCTCGTTTCTCAGGCAGACTTTGCCTACCTGATTAAAGATACATATAACACACACACCCTGATCTCCTCTTGTTGCATCCAGGTTCAAAAATACAGTCGAACGGAGAGAGAAACAAAAGAGAAATGAGAGATTTGGAGAAAGTTGGAACTCGGACTGCGGGTGTCTGAGTATTTGTACACAAGAAAAAATCCTTTCATATCGGCCACGTGCACAGTCCTTCAAACTATATTCGCTGGCTAACAGGTGTTAGGGGTTGTCTATAAGATGACAACAGGCATAAGGCGAAGGCGATGCCAGGAGTTGGAGCTGAGAAGGAGACAGCGTAGCCAAGGATGAGGACCTTTCGAGTCGCATTTGCAAAACATAATGCACAAATAAAATGGCAAGTAACAATCACTGTGCCGGATTGACCGTCCTAGCATAGACTTACCCTTAATATTTTTAGTTAGCGAAGATTAGTGTGGACGTGTCCTTTAATGCTCACGTCCACAGGAGACATTGAATACATCTTTCTTCACTCCGTTCTCGTTACTTATAGCTCCAGTAACAGTGTCTATTCCTCTAACCGCGACAATCACAACGGGGAAATTATGGTGCATTAACCCTGCCTCGATCTTGGAAGGCAAGGAATAGAAGAACAGTTGGAGTGAATGGCAGAAGGGTGAGGCGAGACAGTGCGAGGGCGAATGAGTGAGAGAGTGTGGGTGTGTGGGTGTATGTGTAGGAGAGAGTGTATGATGAGAAGCTGGAGGCAGTGGCAACATGAAGCTAACGACGTATGCACCTTTATTTCCCAGCTTCCAACTTGGCCCACGTACTACAATTAGTATCAATACACTATCTGGACTTTTTTTTCACAAACGTGCTTCATTTATTTCGCAGAGGATCATTTGGTTGATCACTGATAAGAATGGCTGTTCCGGTTCAGGGTGGATTTTTCATGTATCAATTATTTCATCTGGGATTATAACGACAGGAGGCAAAAAAAGTCAGCCAACTCCTTTGATGGGAGAGGTAGGAGATTCGGTTGGGGGTTTGGACTAAGCCCATCTCTCACATGTTCAGTTTCGTGATCCATATCCCTAATTCCTCAACACCAACTGCCGCACATCGATGTATCGCTCTGAACCCAGCCTCCTCCTTTGTTATTACACCATGTACGCATTTCCGAGGTAATTGCAGCAACTTCGCAAAAGCCGCAATTTCGCCCTCCAATGTTACAGCTGAATGAATCATCCCAGCAGGCATCCTCAGTGTGCGAGTAACAGCATGATCCATAGCCACCTGATTGGCAGCCGTAAGTCCAGGCTGTGGCCGAGTGGATAAAAACTGAAAGAACGGCAGTAATGGCAATGATGAAGATGGACCTCATAATGAGACTGAGTTGTGGATCTCTTGAGGAGGTCGATTCGAGATGCCTCTTGTGAGCTAGGAGTCTAGTCATGATGTAATGTGATGAAGTAGTTAATGAGGTGTTCTTGTGAGCGATGCCCGTGGCCGCTCTTGATAGGGCAACGCGGCTCTTACAAGGATTCTGCGAAGGAGATCGTAAGCGTTCTTGATAAGGGTCTGTGGTGCTCTTGTAAAGGGGAATTTTTGCGTGTGCCTGTTCTTGCGGACCTTGCGATAGCTGTTGTGAGTCTGGATTTTAGAAGCTGTTGTGTGTCTGGATTTTAGAGGATGGGTCGGATGTGTATCGGTTAAGGACGACGTGGCCTTCTTTTATACACGATGAGCCAAGATAAGAAAAAAGTGAGGAGGCATGCATAAAAAAGATCAAGAGCGAGTTGGAGAGGAGGGATGCCACGTTCCCGAGTCACTTGTTCATGCGCTCGCATAAAATCTCTTCAGATACCTTTCTCTTCTTTTGCTACCCACGACAAGCACTTCCCATGCCCCTGTTCTCTGTATATGCGCTATGCGTATGACCTTTCTTTCACTACCCACGCCCTGGCACGTTCCTACCCCCCTTTTCGTTATTCATACGCGTGCTAGCATATTTTATCCGTTCACTACCCAAGCCTTTCACGTTCCCATGCCCCTTTTTCTTTCCTCTTATCTCTTATCTTTCTCTACCTACAATACGCCCTCTCACGTCCCCCATGCCCCTTTTCTTTCATGCGCTGTGTCAGCTTCCTTTTTTCTGTTTTTCCTTTCCTTACACATGCTCTGGCACGTTCCCCTGCCCCTTTTCTTTTTGAATGCCTTGTTTTTCCTGTTTTTTCTTCACTACTCACGCCTTGGGACGTTCCCATACCCCTTTCCTCTGTGCAGTCATTTTTTCATCGCTACTTACGCTTTGCAAGTTATCTTGCCCCTTCTCCCCCTTGATGCGCTGTGACACGCCTTCCTTTCTGTTTGCTACCCATGCCCTATTTCATTGTTATGCCCTGTGCATACTTTTCTTTTTTCTTTCGCTACCCATGACTGCGCGTTTCCATGCCTCTTTTCTTTGTTCATGCGCTGTGAATGCTCTTCCTTTTTTTTCTTTTCCTTCGCTACCCACGCCCTTGCACGTTCCTATCTATGCCTCTTTTCCCTTTTCATGCACTATGCATACTTTTCTTTCTCTCGCTATCCTCGCCTTAGCACGTTCCTATCCCCCTTTTCTTTGTTCATGCGCTATGTGGATTTTTTCTTCTACCCACGAACTTGCACGGTCCCATACTCCTTTTCTTTTTTCCTGCGCTGTCCATGCTTCCCCTTTTTCTTAGTTCATGCATACTTCTTGTTTCTCGCTACCCACACCTTGGCACGTTCCCATGCCCATTTTCTTTTTTCAAGCACTATGCATACATTTTCCTTTCGCTATGTATCCACGCTATCGCACGTTCCTCTGCTCCTTTTCTCTGTTCATACGCTCCGCATACTTTTCCTTTCGCTATATACCCACGCCATCGCACGTTCCCATGCCCCTTTTCTTTATTCATGCGCTGTGCGCACCGTCTCTTTTTCTTTTTTCTCTTCGCTACCCACACCCTTGCACGTTCCCATGCCGTAGTTCTTGTTCTGTGCCCTGTGCATGCTCATTCTTTCTTCGCTGTCTACGCCCCCGCACGTTCCCATGCCCCAGTTCTTTTCCATGCGCTGTGCATACGGCCTTTTCTTTTTTTTTGCCCCGATGTTTACCTCTTCTTTCCTTCACCACCCACGCCTTGGCACGTTCCCATGCCCCTTTCTATTCTTCTTCGCTACCCACGTCCTAGCACGTTCCTATTCTCCTTCCTTTATTTGCACCCAGACATGTCCTCTTTTTCCTCTTTTTTTCTTTCGCTGCCCACGCCCCGGCCGCTCCCTTGCCCCTTTTCTTTCTCTGACACTGTGCATATTTTCCTCTTTTTTTCGCTACTCAAGCCCTGGCAAGTTCGCATGCCATTTTCTTTTTTCATGCGCTGGGCACGCCTTTTTTTTCTTCTTTTTTTCCTTTGTTTTGCTCCCCACGCCTTGCACACATTCCCCTGCCTTTTTTTTCTATTCATGCGCTGTGAACAAGCTAGACGCACCGTAACACGCTCGTCTACCCTTCCCTTTTGTTCATGCATCATGCATGGCATTTTTTTTCCTACTCCACCCGCGCCCTAGCACATCCCCATGCCCCTTTACTTGTTCATGCGCTGTGCATGCCCTTCTATTACTTCACTGCCTCTCCCTCGCACGTACCCATGCCCCTTCTCTGAGATCATGCGTGCTCCCTTTTTCTCTGCTCTTACTCTTTCGCCATCCACGCCCACATGCCCCTTTTTTCTATGCTAGACTTTCTTTTTCGAATCGCTACCCACACCCAGGCACGTTCCCATGCCCCTTTTCTTAGTTCATGCGCTGTGCATGTCTTTTTTTTTCTTTTCCCTGTCTTTCGCTACCCACGCCCTGGCACGTTCCCATGCCCCTTTTCTTTGTTCATTCTTTTTCACTAACTGCACGTTCCTATGCCCCTTTTCTTAGCTCAGGCGCTGGGCATGATTTTTTTCTTTGGCTGACCACCCCACCGCACGTTCCTATGCCTAATGGAAAAAGTGTGCATACAGCACATAGGCAAAGGAAAAGCAATGTCCTTGGGCGTGGGTAACAAAAGAAAAGAACGTACGCACATAGTGCATGACCGAATGGCAGGGGCATGACAATGTCCCACAGCGTGGATAGCAAACATGGAAAAAATATGGAAAAAGTGTGCATACAGCGCATAGGCCTAGAAAAAGTGAATGACAATGTCCTAGAAAGTGCGCGCACAATACAGGGGAAAAAAAAGTATGCGCTGCATGAAGAGAGATCTCTCTCAGTATCCCATGCCCAAACGAAAACTCGCATTAACTTGTATCCTTCCAATCTTCCTCATGTATATAAAGAGGTCGCATCTATCCGATATCCTTCACTGACGCACATCGATCATCACCCGACACTGTCCTTGCAACCCTCACAGGAACTACTACCCCCTCGCGTAATTCTGCAATCCACGTACCATCCTGCGTAATGTAAGGCTACATGATGGATTGTGATTCAAAATGGTTGCAGCGATATTCATACACTAACCTCAACTACATCATATGTCACCATGGAACGCATTAGGGCTTCTAAAATGATTATTGTCCTACTTCTTGCCATGCATATGCTGACAGCCTTTGCCAATCCGCTGTTGGACGCCTATGGGTCGCCTATGATTTCAGGCAAGAAATACCACCTGATGAACGGGAGCAAGTTTTTGTACACCAGATGGTATAGTCCCAGCAACAGACACTGGTTGATAACAAGTTCCCTGGGAGCATCATCTCCTGCCATTGTTACTTTGTATGACACCACTCAAAGAATATCCGGCGTCCATCTGCAAGAGGAGAGTAACTACGTAATGGCTTTCACACCTTGGAGTAATCGCTGGATTGAGGTCTGTAAG
Organism: Mortierella alpina; assembly: GCA_029449245.1. Lineage (NCBI taxonomy): Eukaryota > Fungi > Mortierellomycota > Mortierellomycetes > Mortierellales > Mortierellaceae > Mortierella > Mortierella alpina. The sequence goes on along the minus strand of JANATF010000026.1, from coordinate 103,623 downwards.
GGCGGCGACCTCTGTGAATATGATGATGAGCCAGCTTCCTGTGACTACTACAGATTTATCTTCGACCCCAACTATGCCTCTCGCCCTAGCTACAAGTGGTTAAGTAGCACTTCGAGTAGTTCAGCAGGTTGTGATTGGTTTTGCAACTTCTCTGGCTCTGACCAGACCTTTTCTTTCATGCCCGTGTAACGGTTCTATAACTTGCGACAAACGTTTACACTACAACCGGCACCCATTTGAGCTTCAGTTCCTGGAGGAATGGGCCTCTGTCCCACCCTGCCACCCATGCCCTCCCTTTTTATTTGGATTTAAATAAAAAATGAATTTGACGCCATCTGTAGCAGGGGTAAGGTCAGTAGGTGGAAAAGAGTTGTATTTGTACTAATGATCTAACCTAGACTATATACTGGTTGTGACTACTGGTACTACTGTTACATCCAGATTCATACAGAGTGCAACCCTCGTGGTGGTATTCAATGGCCGATGGCGGGGATACGGCTGCCCCACAGGTACAGGTAAAATCCATGGCTGGCCTCACTGTTAACGAGTAGTGGTTTTGAAAAGATATGTTGGGATGATGGAAGAAAGAGAAAAAGCTGGCAAACATCATAACTGGATTCGGCAGTACCTTCTAGATGGTGGAACACCAGGGAAAGCATCGTAAGCTTGAAACAATGAGGATTTCACATTGAGGGAGTCATGGCGAAGCGCAAACACAAAAAGGGGGCATGCCTACCACATACCGCGAGGAATTTTCCTCTCAAATGGTGTCATTCTTGCGCTGCCTCCATGCAGCATTTTTTTCGAGCATCCCATATAGGTGAACGATGCTAGGTACATGCTGTGGTTTAAGACCAATGTTCAGAGTGCAGAGTTTTCGTTCCCAGTTCCTGAGGTCTAGCTCATTGTTCATCATTCTCTCTTTGAGAGTCTAATTAAAGTGTTGTCCCCTGGGCGGTAGAAACAAGGTACAGTCGAATCTGGTTTATCGGCATGGTCTACACTGAAATTCATGCCGATATTTTTTTCGTCGACGAATGAATTGATTTGTATTCAAAACTGGGTGAGAGCCCTCCCTTTTTTTTGGCACAACTTGTCACATCCTTTCTCATTTGACACTTGTTGAAGGAGGATAGGGAATGAAGGCACGAGAGGCATGGTGAGCTCTTCTCGTTCGCCTTCAAAGTCAAATGAAGATGGATGACCCAACAAAAAATGAGGAGCGGCGTCATCGGTTGGCGGCGCTCTCTCCCTTTTGAATACAAATCAATTCATTCGTCAAAAAAATATCGGCATGAATTTCAGTGAGGAGCATGCCGAAAAACCAGATTCGACTGTACAGACAGGGCATTGGGAAACGGAAGGGGTGGAAAGTAATGCCAAGGAAAAGGCTAGTGCAAAGGGAAAGAAGAATTCTACAAACGAGGGATAAATGGAGACCAGTAAGGCCCACACCAAAAAGGAGTAAGGAAAAAAAGAGCAAGCCAAAATATAAGGGGTAGGGGCAAAAGAAGGAAGGAAAAAGGGGGTAAGGAAGGGGTAAGGAAAAAATGAAGTTGCAGCAAGAAAAGGAAAGCTGGGAAACTGAAGGGAACGATGGGTGTGGTGTGGTGTGGTGAGGTATGGTTACTGGGAAAGAAGGTTACAGTAGTTACAGTATCATGGATGTGCCCAGAACCAAGACTTCCGCCCAATCCTCTGTGATTGCGCTAAGTGTGGGAGAAATAGGCCATGGGTCAACCAGCATAACCCTTACAACAACTCGCTTGCATGAATGATGAACAGCGCTGCGATACATGATTCTCTGAGTGACCTCATACTTTCCATTTCTCGAGTTCAGCTTCGACCTATTACCTTCCAAACAAGTTTGACGTACACCTCATCTTTCTTTCCTACAAAAATATTTTTCATCTCTCAATCCTAATGGATTACTCCCAGGCATCACCCGAATCCACTTGCATCTGGATGAAGTTTAATAAACTTCGGAACGATAAAATGAAGTCTCCGTTCGGGAAGAAGCTCGCACTTGAGTCGTATGTTCGAAACAAACTTCACACCGACAAAGCCCACATTGCTGACTCTGTCCTCAACTACTTGGGGGCAAAGCTCAATCTCCGACTACCCTATGGATCAGGCCCAGCAATCATAAGTGAACTCAGAGAACTGCTTCAGGACCTGAAGAAGTCAGAGTGCACTGCAGTAACCTCAACATCATTGGGACAACCTATCAACCAATGGGTAAAGAATACCCACAACAACAGCAGCAGCAACACCGCCTCTACACCTTCCTCATATATGTCCCTTCCACCAGATTCTCTGTCAGCTGCAACAGTGCACAACTTACTCCACAACCACTTGTCAGATGCTACAACACGTATGCCAAGTCTCACAACCGCCTTTTCAAAACCAGTGGACAGCCACCCAACCCCGCATGATCATGTCGAATCCCCAAGCTCCTCAAAGCGTGGTGGTCGTTGTGCTACTCATGGATCGTTGCAAAATAGTACCTCGTATGCTGGAGCAGCGTTAAAGCGGGTTCGCTGCTCTTTTGAAGAGGAGAGCTATGAGTCTGTGTGCCCCGAGGTTCTCGAGCAGCAGAGTTGTCACAGCCTGTTCATGACATCGCAAAAGATGTCCCGCGAAACTACACAGGCTCTCCATATCCTCACAATGCAAAGACTGAAATTGTCTTCGTTGATGCTTCAAGCTACCATCGCGTGTCCAAGGCAATCTGGAGAAGAAGAACCAGAGATGTTGGAACTCTTTCGAGTTACAAAGGATATAACCGACAGGACTGTTGAGTTGTCGCGATATATTAAGGACCGTGTGGACTATGTAGAACGGCTCTAGTTAATTTGGGACAGCGAAAATGAAAAGTCAAGTCCATTGCGATCAACGATATTTTAAGTCATAAAAATGAGAACTTTCGTGGGGTTCTGTGACAGACCACTGCCTTGGGCAGCCAAGCGTTCATAGCGACGTTGCTTTTTGATCCTTCGATGTCGGCTCTTCCTATCATACTGAAGCAGAATTCAGTAAGCCTTGGATTGTTCACCCACAAATAGGGAACGTGAGCTGGGTTTAGACCGTCGTGAGACAGGTTAGTTTTACCCTACTGATGAAATGTTGTTGCAATAGTAATTGAACTTTGTCCTCGAGGAACCGTTCATTCGGATAGTTGGTATTTGGGCCTGCTTGAGCAAGCAATGGCCCGAAGATATCATCCGTTGGATTATGGCTGAACGCCTCCAAGTCAGAATCCGTGCTAGAACGCGACGATTACCGCCTTCTCCGATTTTTGTTTCATTTAAGGGGTACGTATCTTCCAATGAAATGGTCGATCTAGCCCATTTAGGTATGGCGCGTTCTTTTTAATAAGCTTACTGCCTCACTGCTACGTGATTGCGCTATTGTTCATCTTGTCAAGGTCGCATTATATGAGTAAAGAATAGATCTGAGAAAAGAAAATGAGACATTCCGAAATAAACGAGTAATTCACATGCAAGGAAACTAAATTTTTCCACTGTACCTTCTGCACATATCCATGTTTCACGCTGGAGAGCTTCAAAGACTGATACAATATGTGTTGCCTTATCCGCCTCCATAGGTAATGTATGCACTAAACCTTGATCTGTGTAGTAGCAAAGTCGGTTGCCTTGTACTTGTAGAGACATAACATGCCGACAGCTATAACGAAATAGATGGTTCTTGTAGGCAAGTACTAGTTCTGCCTCAGACAAGCCCGGAAGCGCCATGCATAGTGAATGGCAGTGGACGGTTAAAATATGTGAGACACAACTCCTGACATCCGCATTGTCATGGTTGAGTACGCCAATGAGGGACTGAATGGAGGCTTCTGACAACGTGGACTGCTTGCCTAATGCGGATGCTGCTAAGGACCTGACATTCGCATTTTCATCCTTGAGTGCGCCAATGAGGGACTGGATGGCCGCTTCTGACAATGTGGACTGCCTGCATAATACCGATGCTGCTGAGGATCTAACATCCGCGTTTTCATCCTTGAGTGCGCCAATGAGGGACTGAATGGCCGCTTCTGGCAATGTGGACTGCTTGCCTAATGCCGATGCTGCTAAGGACCTGACATCCGCATTTTCATCCTTGAGTGCGCCAATGAGGGAGTCGATGGCTGTTTCTGACAATGTGGACTGCCTGCGTAATGCCGATGCTACTAAGGATCTGACATCCGTATTTTCATCCTTAAGTGCGCCAATGAGGGACTGGATGGCCGCTTCTGACAATGTGGACTGCCTGCATAATGCCGATGCTGCTGAGGACCTGACATCTGCAATTCTATGGTTGAGTGCTCCCATGAGGGATTGGATGGCCGCTTCTGATAATGTGGACTTCTTGCCTAATGCCGATGCTGCTAAGGACTTGACACCCGCATTTTCATGGTTGAGTGCGCCAATGAGGGATTGGATGGCCGCTTCTGACAATGTGGACAGCTTGCCTATTGCCACTGCCGCTGAGGACCTGACATACGCATTTTCGTCCTTGAGTACGCCAATGAGGGACTGAATGGCCACTTCTGACAACGTAGACTGCTGGCCCAATGCCGATGCTGCTAAGGACCTGACATCTGCATTTTCATGGTTGAGTGCGCCAATGAGGGATTGTATGACTGCTTCTGACAATGTGGACTGCTTGCCTAATGCCGATGCTGCTAATGACCTGACATCCGCGTTTTCATCCTTGAGTGCGCCAATGAGGGACTGGATGGCCGCTTCTGACAATGTGGACTGCCTGCATAATGCCGATGCTGCTGAGGACCTGACATCCGCAATTCTATGGTTGAGTGCGCCAATGAGGGAGTGGATGGCCGCTCCTGACAATGTGGACTTCTTGCCTAATGCCGATGCTGCTAAGGACCTGACACCCGCATTTTCATGGTTGAGTGCGCCAATGAGGGATTGGATGGCTGCTTCTGACAACGTGGACTGGTTGCCTAATGCCGATGCTGCTAGGGACCTGACAGCCGCATTTTCATCCTTGAGTGCGCCAATGAGGGACTGGATGGCCGCTTCTGACAATGTGGACTGCCTGCATAATGCCGATGCTGCTGAGGACCTGACATCAGCAATTTTATGGTTGAGTGCACCAATGAGAGAGTGGATGGCCGCTTCTGACAATGTGGACTTCTTGCCCAATGCCGATGCTGCTGAGGACCTGACATTTGCATTTATATCTTTGAGTGCGCCAATGAGGGACTGAATGGCGGCTTCTGACAACGTGGACTGGTTGTCTAATGCCACTGCCGCTGAGGACCTGACATCTGCATTTTCATCCTTCAGTGCGCCAATGAGGGACTGGATGGCCGCTTCTGACAACGTTGACTGCCTGCGTAATTCCCGTGCTGCTGAGGACCTGACGTTTGCATTTTTCTCCTTGAGTGCGCCAATGAGGGAGTGGATGGCCACTTCTGACAATGTGGACTGCATGCGTAATGCCCGTGCTGCTGAGGACCTGACATTTGCATTTTTATCCTTGAATGCGCCAATGAGTGACTGAATGGCCGCTTCTGACAACGTGGACTGCTTGCCTAATGCCAGTGCCGCTGAGGATCTGACATATGCATTTTCATCCTTGAGTACGCCAATGAGGGACTGAATGGCCGCTTCTGACAACGTAGACTGCTGGCCCAATGCCGATGCTGCTAAGGACCTGACATCCGCATTTTCATGGTTGAGTGCGCCAATGAGGGATTGGATGGCCGCTCCTGACAATGTGGACTTCTTGCCTAATGCCGATGCTGCTAAGGACCTGACACCCCCATTTTCATGGTTGAGTGCGCCGATGAGGGATTGGATGGCCGCTTCTGACAACGTGGACTGCTTGCCTAATGCCAGTGCTGCTGAGGACCTGACATCTGCATTTTCATCTTTGAGTGCATCAATAAGGGAGTGGATGGCCGCTTCTGACAACGTGGGCTGCTTGTCTAATGCCAATGCTGCTGAGGACCTGACATCTGCATTTTCGTCCTTGAGTGCGCCAATGAGGGACTGGATGACCGCTTCTGACAACGTTGACTGCTTGCGTAATGCCCATGCTGTTAAGGACCTGACATTTGCATTTTCATCCTTGAGTGCGCCAATGAGGGACTGAATGGCCGCTTCTGACAATGTGGACTGGTTGCCTAATGCCGATGCTGCTAGGGACCTGGCAGCCGCATTTTCATCTTTGAGTACGCCAATGAGGGACTGAATGGTCGCTTCTGACAACGTGGACTGCTTGCGTAATGCCCATGCTGCTGAGGACCTGACATTTGCATTTTCGTCCTTGAGTGCGCCAATGAGGGACTGAATGGCCGCTTCTGGCAATGTGAACTGGTTGCCTAATGCCGATGCTGCTAGGGACCTGGCAGCCGCATTTTCATCTTTGAGTACGCCAATGAGGGACTGAATGGTCGCTTCTGACAACGTAGACTGCTGGCTCAATGCTGATGCTGCTAAGGACCTGACATCCGCATTTTGATGGTTGAAAGCACCAATGAGGGACTGAATGGTGGCTTCTGACAACGTGGACTGGTTGTCTAATGCCAGTGCTGCTGAGGACCTGACATCTGCATTTTCATGGTTGAATGCGCCAATGAGGGACTGAATGGCCGCTTTTGACAACGTGGACTTCTTGCCTAATGCCGATGCTGCTAGGGACCTGGTAGCCGCATTTTCGTCTTTGAGTAGGCCAATGAGGGACTGGATGGCCGCTTCTGACAACGTGGACTGCTTGCGTAATGCCGATGCTGCTAGAGACCTGACATTTTCATTTTCATCCTTAAGTGCGCCAATGAGGGACTGAATGGCCGATTCTGACAATGTGAAACGAGTCCCCAAAGTGTTCACAAGAATTGCCTTCGATGTACTCCTCAAACCCAAGTTCTTGACCAGAAGGGTTTCTGGGAACGAGCTCTGGCTACCCAGTATGCTGCTTGTGTCCTTACGGAGACAAGTTTGAATCTCAACGTTCAGCCACCTCATCAGCTCCGCGTCTAATCTCGTCACAAGCGTGGTGTTCAGTCGAGTTCGTGCCTCATTCAAACAAGAAGCCAATATTTGCTGATGTCGACCTCCGATTAAATCGCGTGGTGCTCCTTGTAATAGATCGAAAAAGTCCTTCAACGCCTCTCCCTCTAGCAGTCCAGCCACCATCCACCACATAATTTCGTATCGAGGGTTGTATTTATGCTCAAGCACAAACGCTTTCGCTTGCTCCGCGGCCATAATCCCTGCTGGAAGTGGTTGTTGTAGATGGTGGGTCGGCCTTGTGGACGCAAAATATTCTTGCATGCCAGTTGAAACTGATTGTTGTAAATGTTGGGCTACCCATGTTGCCGCAAAATATTCTTGGAATGTCAGATGAAGAAAGTACCATGCTTGATGAGAGCCGCTTTTGCTGGCATCCAGATCTGCATCAGCTGTGTGCAGAAATGACGTCTGCTTCATAATCTCAAGCAGTTGAGGTGGTAAATGGCGATTGTTGACTGTTGTGCGGTACTTTTTGAGGTCCCGAAACGCACTGAGTAGGTCTTTCTCATCAAATTCGATTTGGTGATTGTTCGTTAGCCCTTTGAACGCAAGATATCCCAGATGTTGCATCTCAGTCGCCATCAACTCGTCGATTTCTTGAGGGTCCAGTTGGCTGATATGTTCATGTGTCAGTGTCTCTCCTTCTGCTGATTTCCCTAGAAGCATTGCATCCTTGCACCATAGTTTCCGCACCATGAGTTGATACAGTTCCGTCATGGTGATCGTAGGGCCCTCCGTCGGAAGCGAATCCCAGCTGAAGCAGATCACGTCGAGTTGCACAGGAATATTGACAAGCCCGCGAATCAATGGCGTCTGTCGAATAAAGTCTTGAACTGTCTCCGATGCTTCAGGACTGAGTACCTTGGACAGAAAGTCCTTGACGTTCTGCTGACTGAATCCGATAGTCTCAAGCTCCAGATCGATCGATGGCGGTAATAGTGATCTGTCCAAGCCGGAGGGTCTTGAAGTGATGACGACATGTTGTTGCAGGAGCAGAATTCTTGTGAACTCTCTCAAAGTAAGGCCGTCTTCACACCGTGTGTCTCTTGCGATCTCGTCCAATCCGTCCAAGACAAAGAGAACCCTGCGGTTTTGAACGCAGGCTTCAAGTGCGCGGGCTAATGCCTTTCCTTCGTTTTTAGGACCCTGAGAAAAAAACTTTTCGCGGAAGAGGTCTTCCAGAGTGCGAGCCTTGAATGCTCTGAGCTGACGCAGTGGGAGCCATAGTACAGTGTCGAAACGGTCTGTCCACAGCCCAGTCTGATGTGCGTGGACAAGCTTTTTGCACAGTGTTGTCTTGCCGATGCCTGCTCGTCCTTGAACCAAGATTGTTTTAGGAACGTCTTCCTTTCCATCACGTAGCTTGCGCTTGTTGAAAAGTTGCTCCAAGGGGATTGACTTCTGCATATTGGCTCGTCCTACCGCCTCGGAACTCGGGATTCGATGGAAGGCGGCTGCCTGCTCCTTGAGATCTTGCTTTTCCTTTTCCCGCTGTGCTGGAGCCTCGACGATCGCTAAATTGACGAAACATGTCTCCAAGTCCAGTTTTTCTCCTGAAACTCTTAGGATGGCGAGATCACGTGCGTAGTAGGTTTTGAGAGCGGAGCGAATGTCGTCAAGACTTGGCTGAGCGACCTTTGAGCCACGGGAGTGAACAGCTTGCATGATATCGTTAAGTTGAGCAGGTATATTATCCACAGTCGCATTCCGATGGTCTCTGTCATGAACGGCCCGGAATAAGATCCCTTTTGGAGCAGCAAGCCAGGCGGGGTCCCACACTGGTCGCAGGTCGCGCTGGCATGCCTTTGGGGTGGCCACGTCGTCCTTCATGCCGTCTGTAGAGCTTTCCGGCAACTCGAGACGTTTAAGACTGCTCTGCACCATCTCAGGCACCAATGGAAATTGATTCTTTCCCAGAGCAGTGAGAAACTCGATGGCACCATCCCTGACCGCAATATCCTTTTCTACTACTGCAATCTGTTCGAGTCGCAAAATTATTCCAAGCTTAAAGCAGATATCTGATTGGAACTTGCTGCGAAGCACAAAATCCTCAAGCTGCCACCAGCTACGTTGTCCTACAAGATAGTCGGCGTAGATCAACCCCTGGTACCAGCCATCCCGAATAGAGAAATCGAAAAATTCTTTGATGTTTTGGTAGGCCGATTCCGCGCTGGCCAGTTCGAACTTGGCAACCAGGTTGGATATATTGCCAGCTAGCGCGAGAACCAGTTTTCCATGACGGAAAATACTCGTCGGGACTGACTCGTCGTTTCCAATGATGGCAAGCGCCTGCTTAGCGTACAGTGCTTGGAAGCATACCATCACGTTTGAATGTGACGTTAAGCCCTCCAGGGATGTCCTGAGACCATTATAGACGACTTCACGATCTAGCCCAAACACTTTTCCACGAACCATAGCGTCGAGGAGTGAATTGAGAGCGGACAGCAAAGGTACCACTTGAGGATCATTGTTGACAGTACGGATGCCACGGAGACGTTCCTGAAGAGGTTTGAGGATCTCTACGAAGGCACCTTGCGCTGAACTCAAGTCGGTGTCATCAGGAAAAGAGTCCAAGATAACTGCCAACCCTTGAAGCGCAATATCGCAGAGGAGAGACGAATCTCTCAATACATGGAGGATCTTCGTGACAATATGCAGGAATATTTCGCGATCTCGGATGTCGGCCAAGACTACTAGCTCCTGCACAGTGTTAAAAGTCACTCCACTTGGTCCGAACTCGTTGATGATGTCGTAAATCTTTTGTTTGATGTTTCCACGAGCTCCGTCGTCAGCAGTTTTGAAAGCGGCCGTCAGGAAGCGGACATCCGACTCAGAGCTCAAATTACTGACAACAGTTTCGGACGCCAAAGTCGAGGGAGTAGCCATTGTGGACTGGCTGGTTGAGGTGGTTGCAGTCATGCAGGTTGACTGCGACGTGAGGGTGGATTGGGATTCGGAGACGGCGAGAGAAGCGACAGTGGACTGAGTGGACAGCGAGGGTCTTGGAAAGAAGGATTGCTGTTGAGGTGGGGTGGGATCTGGACGTTTCCCCACATGTTTGACTTTTTCCTTCACGTTGTGCAAGCGCGCACGCAGCCCAACTGACATGACTCGGTCAGGATCACTGCCTTCCTTGGATGTCTTGCAGAGGGGTAGAATCACCAGCCGAGCGTGAGCCTCGCTAGGGTAGAACTTGCGAGCCGCCTCATACTTTGCTTTGGCTTTGTCGAAATCACCTCGGTCTCGGTATTCATCGCCTTTCTTGATCGCGTCTAAACCTTTCTGCACTTTATGATGGAATGTCAATCATGTTAGCTATTGATTCCCAACGAAGAAGTTCATTTGCCAGCACAAAGCTAAGTAACTTACGCTGACGGTCCGAGGTAGAGACACTGCCAGAGAAAGGCGCGCCGGACTTTTCACAAGTCGTTTTCGACACTATTCAATAGCAGAAGGGTGGTGATAATGAATACACTATACCTTCATGAACAGATAGCTTACAACAACACAAAGTAAGCACAACTTACAATCCATACTGAACTCTTAAAATCCGTTTCGAAAGAGCTACGGTGGGTTCAATCGTGTGCAGTGTTGGCCAAAAGGAGTTGCTGTATTTTAAAGACATAACATGTTAGAATCATTATCCGCACTATCCGCACTTATGTATCTATATATGTTGAACGATACATATCAGGCCACTTACAAAAAGTGACCAAGGAGAAAGAGAGTTGATTGAGCTGTTGGTGCGTATGGAGTGAAGGCAACCGGAGAAGGAGCAGAATGGTGATATTTTACTCCATATATAAAGGCTCGTCAATTTGCAAGTATTATGCGATCCGCCATCTTTTCTGCCAGGGAATAACCCCTGAATCGTTCCGCGGTGAACAACCACACTCTCCTTAGCGGGATTTTATTACATACCAGGCACGAGGGGTAAAATGAGATGCGAATGAAGTAAGGGCTGAAAGAGCACATCGGACGGTGACCTTGGTCCGTTGCATCCTACGCTGTCTCACCATACCCTCGAATTTTTCCTCAGTTCCCTTGAAATTTTCTTGGTGCAACCATCATAATACCTTTCCACAGCATATGCGCAATCATGCAACATGCACTTGGGTCTATTACGCATACAGTCCTCTCTACTTACGTATCGTCAGCATTGTTGATACATTTGACTCAGGGAAACTTGCTCGATGCTTTCGACATTCTGCCCATAAATATGCTGGATGGGAATCTTCAGATCTGAGTTGATCCGTTTAAGCGAAACGACTGAGTCTGATCCATATCTGCGTTGGATGTCGTAAGATGGTAAGAAAAATCAAGTTTCGCGTGAGTGAGTGAGGAAAGTTGGGAAAAGAAAGAAGAGAAGAAAGGAAGGGAGTGGGAGTTAAGAAAGCAAAAGAATGGAAGGAATAATTTTTCTGTGCATTGACCGCCTGATTTTTTTCTTCACCTACAATGCAAAATTCCCGTGCAAACAGATTTCCGCCAGCCTATGGAACGTGGCTCCCTCTTGGCATCATTCGAAAGCCCTCGACGAGCTCTCACACTGACCTAATTTAGGAACTTTCGGATCCATGATATGGAATTTTAATTCAAAAAGAAAGAACTACACCTGGTTTTTAACAGAAACGTTAGAAGGAATACAGAAATACTGTACCGCATAAAATTTCTCCCGCACAGTGTTTCTTTGCTGCATTGTTTCCACGCAGCATTTTTGTTCGAGTATTCCGCACAGGTGCTGAACGTACACGCTGTGGTCTAGGACCAGTTTTCAGAGTGCAGAGTTTTCCTTGTCGTCTTGCCCACCGTTCATCATTCTACTATGAATTCAAGTTAAGGAGTCGTCACCTTTCGAAACGAGTAGTGTACTTCTCTTCAATGACCTTAGAGCGACTGGAGCTGCTGCAGAGCGAGAGGTCTAGAGGTTGAGATGATGGAGGACACGCGGATTGACGACCAAGAAAAAAAAAAAACCGCTGAACGACTATGTGACTGGTGTTTACGGATGTCGGTATTCGGCATCCCAGGTGCTGCAGGCATTGCACATGGCGCCTGAGTTCAGTCCCGAAGAGCATGCCCTCTAGTCCAAGACCTGGTGCGTATCGTGTTGAAATCGGGTGAGCCAAGTTGTTAATGTTCATTCGCAATGCATCGGAGATTCTGCTGGCATGCACATAGTCACAGTGCTCAAGTTCACGTTTTTTTTCTAGCCCCTCTCGCCATATTTCCCGCAGTGCTCTCATGCAGCATTTTTTTTCTCGCTCTTTTTATCGTCAACAAAACCTGCGCCTCGGACTCGACTCAATGGCGCTATGCTACTGTAGTTGGTCTAGTCTCTCTTTCTGAGCAATTAACTTTGACAATAAACTTTCTTTTCACTCGGAGGTTGTAGCAATGTGGCTGTGCGTGGAATTTAGATGGAATAGAAAGAGGCTGGGAGGTCGACTTGGCCAGCCAAGCGTTCATAGCGACGTTGCTTTTTGATCCTTCGATGTCGGCTCTTCCTATCATACTGACTAGTAAAAGGTGTCTATCCTTCGTTACCAAGCATGGAGTGATTCGAACTGCAGAAACTCTAAATAAATCGTATTTCGTGGTTTCACATAAACACGCCCTGTTATTCATTAACAATGGAGGAGGAGGCTTGTCTGCGAATCCGTTCTTTCACAGGTGTCGAATGAAGACTCAAATTGAAATGTGCTTGTTCCTCGACTGGCAGCGACTCAATTGAGTTTCCAAATTTGCATGAGACATCAACATTCCTCTCCATTATTGTCTATTAGGCAAAAATGCAAAGCTTAGATCGAAGCAGGCAAAGAACAAGGGGTAACGAAATACAAAACAAGCCAGGACATACCTTGATCGTCAGACAAAACTTTAAATGGATGAGAATGTTTGCAAGATAGACATCTTTCGAAAAATGGTATTTCCCTTGGAATACCTTTGAAAAAGCAAACTCATTGGCTTCCCTGATGTTGACGGTGTAAATGGACACATCACGACCTACGAAATAAGAAAATGGATGGCAGGTAGTTAGGCGTGCACTAAGTAAGCACTAATCAGCAAAATTGGCAAAATGTGTACGCACCAAACACGATGACAATGATGACACAGTAGCCCTTCGCAATTTCAAAGGATCCAGTCGAGTTGTAAAAACGCTCAAGCAATGCGTCCGCAGCATTCCTGTATGATTTCTCTTTGTCCTCAGTATGCTTTGAATGATCAGTGCATGATGGCGATCCAACATTCTCAAAGATGATGTCAACAAAGTCATCGCGACCAAGATAATAGGCATCGACATTTGTTCCTTTGGCATATGGTTTCCCTCTAGAGAGCGCTCGGCGCCAAGCAGATGGCCCAAAGTGGTTCTCATTGGCAAACCCTGTTGAAATCAGGCCAGGAATTCCAGTCTGCATCGCAACAAAGTCAGGTACAATCCAGAACGACGTATAGGTGTTCTCATCGCACTGAGGACCCAGGCCAGTTCGGAGAAGCTTGAGCCTATAACACAGTAAACAGGGAGAATTAGACCCTCATGCATAACACCAACACAGTCTTGTTAACAAAAAACAAGCCTACCTGTCATAGAGCAGGTCATGCACCCAAGGCTCGCGGAAATGGTCCTTGCGGACAATCTTAATGGTAGTCTCCGTGTCTCGTCCTGCCACGGTTCTGAACCACTCAGAGGCCGCATTGTATAAATCTTGATCTTCGTGGCTCAATCTAAAGGCATTTGTCGAGTTCGTCTCCTGATGAAACGATGCCGTTAAGCTTCAAAATAGCAAAAAAAAATGAAGATTAATTAGTATTTACGCCATTCACATTCATGCTCTCAAAGCAGCGAAAAAGGCCATACTCCTTGACCAAAGGAACGATGTCGGAGTGCCTCTGCAGTCGCTTTGGTGGTGTTATCTGTCCTGCCATCAAATCGTCCCCCTGTTCACAGCTTGAAGCATTTCTCTCTGCTGGGAAGTCATCTGAAAAAAAAGGCTCATCTCCTATCAGTATACATGACGGCAAAGTTAGAAAATACCAGGAAGATATAACATAATCTAGAATGTAGACCATTTAGTACCCTTACTTGATTGTAGTCCTTCGTCCAAAGATCTTCCTTCCTCCTCGAGCTCGATACGTTGCCGTTTGACGATGACGTTGTCAGCTGCTGCATGCACTGTTAGGCGGCCATTCATCAGTTGACGCTTTACTTGTTGTTCCTTGAAGAAGGTGGTCTCAAATATTTCATCCACTCCTGATGCCCAGGCCTTATCAAGCCTCGCCGCTGCCTCTCGTAAGGTTTGATGTTGACTTTTGTGGAGATGTTTCCTTGCATCGCTCCATTCCTGTCGGACCTTCGCCCTGCCAGTCAAATGTTTTTTTGACCAAAGCAAAAAACCTTGATAGGAAAAGTCCTGGGGTCGTTGACATGACCCAAAATAAGCTTTCGAGGTCAAGTGCTCGACATCTTCGCGCCAAGTCCCCTTGCTGTTCCTAGTTGGGCAGGACATATTGAGTGATCGCCTTTTTTACAACATAGAGCTAATTAGTAGTGTCAAACTGTCCCTTTCAACCAAAAAAAAAAAAAAATCAAGCAAACTACAAAACTTTCTCCGCAAACTGAAAAAAGGCTATGGAAAGTCTCATCATCTGACAGCATCCTGCTCGACAAGGTGTCAGATTACCAGGTACTTTTGACGTGGATGCTGTACAGAGCTCTAGCAAAAACAAGCTCCGCTCAGTGTTGAAGTCCGTTAGAGAGAAACTGCTAGGCAGATTGCTCTCAGGAGCTTATGCAACGCTGACGTCAAAAGACACGACACAGCTGGTCTTTAAAGCATGTAATCAGGAGAGCTGAATACATGGCCAAGTGTGCAGGCAGAGTGACTTAAACACCATTCCAACAGTCCTTGCTTTAGAGTGTTGGAAATGTCGTGTCCAATCAACGCACATGATGCGCAGAAACTCTAGCAAAGCGAGTAATCTGTGCAGTGTTGAAATCCAACGCTGTCGTTGATCGAACATCCAATGCCACGAAAAAAAATCGTGATAGAGCGACATAGTAGTCAACATGGTGCCCATCTGACTAAAGAAATGCAAAAGCAACAATGCAAAAGAATGATAAGGTTCATTACTCACACTTTTTACGCGTCCACTTTAAGCTTGCTCAAGAACAAGGAGAGAGAGAGAGAGAGAGAGAGAGAGAGAGAGAGAGAGAGAGAGAGAGAGACGCGTGTGGTGTGAGGAAGGATGAAGCGACAGAGGGAACGGTAATGTATAAAGAGAAGGGTAATGAAGAGAGTAAGGGAGTAAGGGAGTAAGGGAAAGAGAAGGACGATACTGAGTGCGGTAGGTGAAGAAAAAAGGGTGGGGTCTATATAATCAACGGGGGAGTGAGGATGAGGTTGGAAAGAGGAGTAATGGTGAGAGGGGAGATGAAAGTGATGGGTGGCAAAAAAAATCACGCCAGACCATGACGTCAATTTATTTATTTCCAGTTCGTACAGGAAATAACAGACTATTTTGCCACCGCTCCCACGCTCGTTTTCCTATGCCTCTCTCCACTGCCACCATACCCACACCTTCTTCGCCTTTGCCACCACTCCCACCCCCTTTCTTCGTCCTTCGCCTCTCTTCGTCCTTGGCTTTTCTTCTTTTATACTCGCATCCTGCATCCCTTCCTCTTTTTCTTTCACTCTCGCTTCCTCTTCATCTCACACATTCATCGCTTTACAGCCTCTCTTACCTTTCTTTTCCTTTGATGCTTCGCAACACCATGACCGACAACCAGTTGACCCTGTTCTGTCTTGTTGATGGAGAAGCCACCTCCAATGCGTTCTCTGTCAAGGTTCCTTCGAGTGACACTGTCGATGACCTTAAAGAACTCATCAAGAACAAGAAGTCGGTTGATTTCGAGCACGTTGATGCAAACAACCTCACTCTTTGGCACGTCGCTCACCCCGTCACTGCGGCCGACAAGCACCAGCCCGTTCTTCTGAACGCCGTTGATTCTCCAACAGAACTCGACCCGACGGACGACATCTCCGAGGTGTTTGAGCAACAACCGCCAAAGAAAACCATCCACATCATCGTCCAGCGCCCTCCCCAACGTAATGTAGACGCGCTTGCTCTCACTCAGGCACTGAGCTTGTTTTTTATTCTAACCTTAATTCACAACTCTATTTGCATGTAGTTCATGCACCTGTCCCCATCCGTGCCTCTACTCCATTTCCTGGCTATCTCTCGGATGAGTCGCGTCCTGGTACCCCTCTCTCAGGTAGGCATATGCTTTGCCTGCGTTTCTCAATGCCTGCATCTCAATGTGTCTTTCTCTGCCTCACACACTTCCCATTCTCGTGCAATTAGGCGACCTCCATGTCGACATCAAAAAGATCACGGACAAGTTCTTTGCACCTGGACCCATTGTTGACTTTCTAGACGCATTTGTGAAGGGCGAAGGGGCGCTACCTACTACTTCAGGATCCATTCGTGGTCTACCAAGAGCGTGGCGAAGGGGTTTCGGGAAAGGCCCTGAAACCCGTCCGAGTCTGTTGTTCATGGACCTGCCCGACCCATCTACACCTGACTCGGCATCAAGGAATCTTGCAGCTGGATCTATTCTCGAACTTGTCAAGCAGAATAACAGAGCCGTGATTCCGGTGAGAAAGTTAGCGTGGATGATACTGGCACTATTTTCTTTTCATCACTGTTCGTTGTCCGTTTCACTTACATTTTTCTGTCTTGTTTTCTTCTATTCTCATGAAAAGGTTTTCGGCGTCTCTGGTAGGCGAAATGCTGCAAAGTGCGCTCTGAAGATATCTTCCAACAGCTTTGAGACATGGCACTGACTATATGAACGCTTCGTTGTGCTCACATAGGCTGTGGCAAGACCCGCGCTGTCATTGAGCTTCTTTCGCAACATTGGGGATTCTACTTCAACGCTTCTAGCGACGACTGGGGCTCTGGGGACATGATCACCCTACACTCTACAGTCCAGGATCACCTAAAAGATACCCGAAAATCCTTCATTGTTGACCGACAAGCCAATAATGCCTATGCAAGAAAGACAACGCTATTGCTCTTCCTGTCTCGACTCCTCATCTTCAAGTATTGCTTGAACGTTTCTGAAAGTGGAAAGACGTTCACCAGCGCAAGGTGGGCCCTCTTACAAGTGTGCCCACATGTGCTTTTCAAGGATATATTCGATATTCTATTCCTCCAAGTTCTCAAGCTTCGACATCATCCTGCAAACGATCTTCTTGATTTGATCCGCAATGTATACGAGGACACGAAGGAATGCCTGATCAAACAGGGATGCCTGCCGAATATCAAGGAAGACACCAGACTCTTAGTTGTCCATGATGAAGCGCAGTTCCTTGGCGATGAATTCAACGGCTCGTTCCAGTCAATGTCTTCTTCGGATGAAACCCCGCGACCCCTTCTGTCCCCGATTCTTCATGCATTTCGAAACATCGGTGAACATCAGCTTACACTGGTAACGTGCGGCACTGGCCTTTCAATCAACACCCTTTTCTGGGTGCAGAGCTCAGGTTCTGGTCTGAAGGACAGCTCCAGTACCTTTGAGTGTAAGTAGATCAGTTTGAGTCATGTTGAAAAGGAAGGGTAGTGTTTCGCAATCAAACATTCGAACATTTTCCGGCACTCATGACTCTTTTCTCGTTTTTCTACCTCCATTGCAAAAACATAACAGACCTCGAATTTCCGGGATGGACAGATCAGGATTCGATGAAGACCTATATCTCCCGAGTGCGGGATTGTTTGCAGGACGAGCAGTCAAAACAAGCTTTAAACGAGTACCTCTCGCAGGATGCCCTTGACATGCTGTATGATAAGTTTGTGGGCCGCTACCGACCGGCAATAGTAGGTAGGTCATTCTGCTTCCCTCGCGACGACCACAAACACAATGAAGTGATGACATGGGATTGTGCTCAGTACTAACAACCTCTACCATTTTGTTCTCTTGATGTTTAGCAATGGAAAGGATTGTCGAGTGCAATGATCCAAGTGCATGGAAGAAGACCATCGAGGATGCAGAGGAAAGACTGGTGTCTTGGGCATATCGGCACATCAAAGGAAACCTGTGCTATGAAATACTGCGCGTTTTCAACAAACAGAACAAGTACAAGGAATTGCATCTGGACTCCATCGACAACATGCTTGGCCTTCTGATGTACCAGAGGTGCATGTTTGGGAATCATGACCTCATCCTTAAGGAGGTGAACCCTAAGTTGGTGGAGCATGCGTTTGGTCGGATCAAGATCATCAAAGGTAAACCATATACCCTGAGATGTGAGAGGCGATGGTGTGCCAGTATTGCCACTAATATGACCTTTGTCCCTTGCTTAGGTCATGCCGTTACCGTGATGGACGAACCCTTCGTTTCTAAGGCGACGGAAAACTATTTCGCCGCTATTGATCCCTACTTTGCAAGGGAAGTGCGGAAACGTATGGTAAAGTCGTCGGCTATTGAACAAGGATGCGTGTTTGAGCGGTTCATGATGAAGGTCTTCAGTGAAACATTCAACACGCGACCTCTATCTGAGTGGCCGCATCAGCCCGCCATTCCTGAAATGTGCCCAGCTCTCGTCGGCAAGGTGGAAATCGTTGGCTGGAAGGAACCTGGACTCGAGCAAGGCACGACGCACGCGATGATGTCGATGGAAGAGTTTATGGACGCTCACGTCAACCATGGATCAATCCGCAACAACATGCCCGTCGCGCCATTTTTCTTCCCAAAATCCAAGCCGTCAGGACCAGACCTGCTGTTCTTCATTCGAGTCGACGGTCGCAAAGCTATCCCAGTATTTGTACAGGTAATTACGTCTGAAGGCACAATTGTTTAGCACATGTGCGATATTTATTGTGCTCTCTACTCACCTACACGAATCACAACACGGTTTTTTCATAGATGAAACTGCATCAAGGATCGTCTAACTTCTCGGAGAAGGACTGGAGTGATGCTCTCGGCACCGTCTCGGCACCCAAAATTGAAGACCACGCGAGGGATTTTCGCAAGTACTGCCCCGACAACGTCTACGTCAGCATGATAGTTGCCTACCCTACCAAATGGGCCGAGGCATTACTACCACCCTCAGATGTCCCAAAGGACTCTAGCGGTGTCCAACAGGTCGTGATCAACGTCAGTGATAACAATTTCGGGGACATTTTCCCCCAGGAACATGTGGAGTTTATTGATCGACTCAAAAATGCTCGAAAGCGCTCCGCTGACAACGATGACAGCAATGATGAAGACTGCTCCAAGAAGTCGAGGAGCTAATCACTCATTGCAGCTCTACCACAATAAAATGCTACCTTGGATCTTAATGACGTGTTACGGACATATTTTGTCTTGTGCTCAAGCAGGGTGTTGCTCATAAAGGTCTTCTTTTCCGTTACCTCCCTTTTGCCGCCATTCCTCGCGTTCACACACCTTTCTTACTTCAAGTATTGATGATGGATTGGTGAAAAGAGCAGGAGGACGAGAAGGAGAGAAGAAGCGAAGGAGAAAGGAGTGGTGGCAAAGTGTTGGCGTGAGAGCGGTAGCAAAAGACTGATGGCCGGCAGTACTTCTGTAGATCCCCACACTCAATCACTTCTCTATATGACTAAACTGTAGGAACAAGGAGGACGTACGACAATCGCGATTTTGTGACTTCTCTTTCTGAGCCCGAGCATATGAACGTGGAGTGCATACGTCTCAGCCAATAACTTGGAAGCAAGATGGTGCCTAGATTATTTCCCGCGCAATCAACCATCGGCACAGGATCGATTCCCCAAATTCACTTGTGAGAGGATCCAGGGCCTTCAACATCACAATGAATCGGTCATACCAAGCTACTGGACTCATTGGCAGCAGGGCGGAAGGCGAACAAGTCACTGCAAACCTCGCTCAACAATTGACACAAAATTCCACAACCGACTCTCCGACTCCTGACAGTTGCCAGCAATCTCCCGCTAGAATTGACATCGTGTCGTCCAATTCTCAAAAGCCCTCACCGTCAGTGGCTCATACACCTCTAGATTACTCGATGGCACCGCCTCTTTATGAGCCGCCTAACCAAAATCAAGCTTGGGCGCGAACTCACCCGTGGACCAGAAAGGTTCAGCAACAACTGCAGTTTAACCACCAGCAACAGAAAATTAATGAAAAACAACAGCGATTTAACCAACAGCAATACCAACTAAAGCAGACGCAGCAGCAAATAAACTAGCATCCTCGGCCAACTCAGCTGGCTGTATCCATCACAAAGGAAGCAGCATTGGCGCCAGTGAAGGACCTCCAGATGTTACAGGCTTCACCACCCTCTATGAACAGTTTGCACGTCAAGCAGAATGGCGATATGGAATGACGATGGGTCACTTCCTCGCCGATGTGAAGTGATGATTGCTTGTCCAGTTGCAGAACCAGAACCAATGGAAGGTGTGATGAACTAAAAGTGCAGTTATGAACCAGCACTGCCGATCGCGTGGGTGCCCTTTGTCACCAAGGTGCAAGCCTTTCTAGTATTTTTGAGGCAAATGACGACTTGTTCCTATTGCCATACGCAGAGAGTGGCAGAAATGGAAATTTTTCATCACATGCTCGTATTTTGTCAAAATAGTCAGCTTACCTAAGATCCTTTCCCAGAGTGGAGATGTTTCATAGCGCCACCTGCAGTGTTTCATTTCATAGACCTCTGGGCGGAGCCAACCAATAGGATCCTTTACTCTCAGGATCATGCTTACTCTCATAAAAAAAAATCAGCCATTTTCCTCTCCATAAATTGCCAGCTGCTTCATATATTCTCTCTTCTCTGTGTCGATACAACTTGGTACCCTCTCATCTCCCAGCTCCTTTTCCTTTCGTACATCTCCGAGTGGTATTCCTGCCTAATCCACCCTTAACTCTAAACTATTGGAGTCAACACCGTCACGGAGTTTTGCCATATGTTTAATCGAGCCTCGTACTGGATATACTGAGCACAGGTCATCGTCCTATCCTTGCTCCAATATCTTCGCTTAAAGGTCCGTCTCAAACAAGTAACAACTTCAAAGTGCTTGGCTGACTGAATACTTGGTCCCGTCATCTCAAACCCTCTCATCTTTTTTTCCCCCGGTAAAAGATAAGAATGCGGGTCATCGACGTAACCGGCAATGACGTTATTTCTGGGGCGAGCTACATTTGCAGATCAAGTCATCAGAGTATCGTTTATCTCGAGAGCACTCACTGGGATCAGTTAGGACTAAGCCTTGATCTTCCTCACGCTACATTCAGGGTATACAAGAATGAAAGTGAAACGGCGGGTCGCGTTATAGAGGAGAGCGATGAAGTAATTTTTAAAATTCAAGGAGTGAGGACTATGATGGGTAGAAATTATGTCTCCTACCTATCGGGCCCCGAAAAGCACTTCCTTTACTTGGCCTACAAATCCCACGTAACGCTCTTCAAGTTGCAAAGCGCTGAAGGCGGCTACAAAGTATCGGCTGCGTCAGGAACCGGGAAGGGCCAGTTTATCAAACAGATAGGCGGTCATAGCTGGCCTAATCTGGGTGTCTTCGCAGGGATCGACGACGCCATCGCCTTCAAGCTAGAGAGCGACTAGTTTTTTTTCTACAATAGCAACCGCAACATGGGGAACTCTCTCTCTCTCGCTGCTGGCCCGCACTGGGTACGAGGATGCAAAGGACCGCCTTCTCGAGCGCGGATGTTTACCCAAAATCAAAGATGACACCAGACTCCTCGTCGTCAACGATGAGGCGCAGTTCCTTGGCGACAAAACCATGGCTCTTTCTAATCGATGTCTACTTCGGAAGAATGTCCTCGTCCCCTTTTGTCCCTAGTCCTGCACGCTTTCCGGGATATCGGTGAGCATCAGCTCACGCCTGTCACATGTGCGATTTATCATACCTTTTCTGGGTTCAGAGCTCAGGTTCTGGTCTGAAGGACAGCTCTACTACCTTTGATTGTACGTGGATTAACTCGATACATGCTTGGAAGGAAAGGTCGTGCTTTACAACCAAATATTTTCCGGCACTAAATGTCTTGTTTCTTTCGACAATGTTCTACTAACACGACAAAAATAGGGAGCGTCCTCGAACGTCATTTCCAGAGTGCGGAATTGTTTGCAGGACGCTCAGTCAAAGCAAGCTTTGAACGAATATCTCTCGGAGGCAGTGAAGATGCTATTCGATATGTTTGCGGGTCGGTACAGACCATGTATCGTTAGCATATTTTTTTCAATGCAACGGACCCAGAATTTCAGGTGGCTCTCAAGGAGTTGATGGATCGGACGGAGGCTGCCGCTCAGGGGAATATTTTCGAGCAGTACATGATGTCCGTTTTCAGCGAGACGTTCAAGTCGCGGCGTCTCTCTGACTGGCTATACATTAGCCCCCGATCTCGGAGATGTGTCCAGCTCTCGTCGGCAAGGTGGAACTTGTTGGCTGGAGAGAACCTGCGCTCCTGAAAGGTACAACTCATAAGATGATGTCGATGGAGGAGTTTATGGATGCACATGTCAACCACCAATCAATTCGCGACAACACGCCTGTAGCGCCATTCTTCTTCTCATAAAGCAAACCATCAGGTCCAGACCTGGTGTTCTTCATCCGAATCGACGGTCGGAAGCCGGTTCCGGTCTTTGTGCAAATTGAAATTACATCAGAGTTCAGCCACACTCTACAAAAAAGCTATGGGAGAAGGCACTACGAACGGTATCAGCGTCTTGCATCCAGGACCATGTCAAGGATTTCCAGAACTTCTGCCCTGACAACATCTACATCAGCATGGTTGTTGCGTGCCCCACGGTATGTAGTGCCAGATTGCCGTCAGCCGTTGAGGTTCCCGAGAAGGACGCTCGTGAAGTGGTGATACGTGGTGATACGTGTCAGCGACGTCAACTTTGGCCAGATCTTCCTTAAAGAGCATGTCATGTTCATTGACAGGCTCAAGAATGCCGGAAAACGAGCAGCCGACGACGTTGACAGCGACGATGACAATCATGAAGACCGTTCTAAAAAACCAAGGACTTGAGAGTGTGGTGTTTTATGCTGGTGTGGGGCTCAGGCACGTATGTACCTGAGTCGCACCTCCCTTTTTACTTCTACGATTATTAAGAGTTCCCGTGACCGGTGTCTGGAGGAGCTATATAAGTCCTCCAGATCCCTGTCCACAATAAAACCCTCTCTTGTTCTCGTTGACTTCAGTTCCCCAGTTAGTATTGTAAGTTTACCCCTAGAGAATATCACAGATAGTATGCTGAGAGGTGCTTTTTCATTAAAGTGAGCATTGATGGCAAACCAGTTCTCAAAATTGAATACGGTGACGTCAGGTTGGAATTTGGCTGTTGCTTTTCACGGCGATTCTTTATGCCACGCTCGGTCTGGACCCTGCCCTTCATCTACACACTCTTGCGCCATGAGCACTCAAGATGGAGATTCAACCATTAATCCAAGCACCGAGTTAGCAACAGTGACATCATCCCACGCCATCAGTGAAGCAGATGGCATTCCAGCGACCTTCCCATTGGACGAAGAAAGCGTTTCACGAGCAGTAGACAACTTTACCAACATGGTCGTCAATCCCAAAGAGAGCCTATTAAGTTTGAATGACCAACCCGAGGTCAAAAAGGTGTCTGCTGCTATGGCCAACAAAGCCCTCGATATCATTTGCGACTATCTTTCGCAGAATGGTCGGATTGGGGCAACTAAGCTACCAGCTGTTAAAGAACTTCGCGATTTTCTTCTTGTCCAGACATAGATTGAGAACGGCAATCCCAATCGCTATCTGTGCCAAAGTCATGTCCGTGGCTGTCTCTGCGAAGACAGCGTGAGCTCATGTTTGTTGCTCTGTATATATTTTTGCCTCAATACTTAAAAAAATGGAACGTACAAATCCCAGCCCCTCTTGACCAATGCTATTTTTGCTCAGTGCAACACCCGGGTATGGAGAGTGTTGAGGATCGGCATCAACAGCACCATCAACTCCAGCGCAGGCAACACACAACAGCCGCAGCACTCTTTGCTCCGCATGGTTCTCAATTTGTATGTTGAACCGAGCAGTCTTTATGAGGAATTAAGCAACTGTGACGTAACCGGAACAATATTGAAACGGGTAACTTCTGTAGCGCACCCCCTTGCCATCAGCTCTTCCACTTCTAACCAGCACTCTTCACAGCATGAATGACGACCACGTTACTCAGCTTTGTCCCGCCGACCGTCATACCACCTCGAAGGCGTTCTCGATGCAACTTTCCTTATCATTCTCAGACGAAAATGACCAGGTTCCACTCAAGTTCAACGCTCCAGGGGAGACCCTTCACTACGTCGTACCGCGACCACTGTCTGGTACTGCAGCTGTGCTCTGTTCCATCGAATCGTTGGCCATGAGCCTCTCAACAAAGCCATTTTGTGAATTCATTCGCTTTTGTAATGCTCTGTGCCTGACTTTACTCACTCCTCCAGCGCACGTCTTTGTCATTTCTCAGAGAAGTTTCTGCCAGCTTTCCTGTTTTACACTGCTTCAATGTGCCGGGTGATTTTGTTGTTCAAGTTTTTAAAATTGCACTTATAGCGGTTCGCTTGCATCATCCGCGCAAGTTATTTCAGGCTATATGTAACCTTTGAGCATGTGCACTACCTTTTCACGCAACTTACTTTAGCTCGTGACACGAATCCTCCATGGTTTACAAGGAGCCCGCTCTGCATCCCAGAACTTAGAATGATGATCTTTCAGCATTTTGCAAACTGGAATAAGGATGACTCCAACGCTCTCCGCAACTGCGCTCTTGTTTGTCGGGAATGGTCGCGCGAGTGTCGGCGGTATTTTTGGATGAGGATTCATTCTCGTATTAAGGGACCCTTCACTCGAGCACATCCACAACTCATCACGGAACGAGCACACTATGTTCGATACTTCGAATCAATTTCAAGTTGGGCACCGATGTTGGATGTGGTCTTTTTCACTGGCGCCAGGCTCAACAACCT
This sequence comes from Mortierella alpina, assembly GCA_029449245.1. Lineage (NCBI taxonomy): Eukaryota > Fungi > Mortierellomycota > Mortierellomycetes > Mortierellales > Mortierellaceae > Mortierella > Mortierella alpina. The sequence continues at coordinate 78,598 of JANATF010000026.1, read as the reverse complement.
TGTGTTTCTCCATATTATTTTCAGGGAAGATCAACTGGAGGCCGTATTGGACTTGGTTCAACAAAACCCGAATCTCAAAGATCTCAGCCTTGAAATTCGAAACCAGCCAGTGGAGAGGCACGGGTTTCTAGCTTTACATCAAGGACAACGGCAACGCCATATTCTTTGGTGCCCCGGTGATGACGATCGTAGGATCTCTCTAGAAGCAGTGGCGTTATCGTTGGAGAACACAAACAACTTGGAGCGCTTGGAGCTTCACTGTGTTGTGATCGACCTGCGATCATGGAAAAAAATTCTTCAACAGTGTTCGAAATTGAAGAGCCTTCGCTTTCAAGATGAATGCCAGCCTAATGAGCTCGCTGAAGAGGACGCTACCCACGTTCAGGATGACTTCAAGCATGTGGCACTTCAAGAAATCGCTGTTTCCCAAGGTCTTTCGAAACACATGGCCGAAACACTTCACGCAACATGTCCCAATGCCGTGGCGGTCAATGGAGTATACGAGACACGGGTCTAGACTAGGTTCGCGAGGAAGGTACGTGCTGAGTAAATAGGAGTGAGGTGTGCAAAGAGGAGGAGTCTTAAGAGCAGATGGGAAAAGGGTGGAAAAAGTGGTGGATGGTAAAAAATGAAAGACGATGTCGGTGACGGATGAAATGTAGAAAGCAGCAAGGGTGAAAAAGAAATGGGATGAAATGTAGAAAGCAGCAAGGGTGAAAAAGAAATGGAGGCAAGGAGACGGAAGCGAAGCTCGGAAAAAGAATGAAGGAAAAGAATGGGAGTTGGGGGAAAAGTACAGCAGTCTGGGAAGTGAAAGACCTGACAGACCGGACACCCCTAGGCACGTTTCTTTTGATTCGTCGAGGCTGGCTGTTCTTATCATGCTGGGCAGAACAACTAACCACTGGAACGATCAGCACGTAGGTTTGAACCGCTCATGCAGGGACGTTTGACGCTGATTACAGTATACTGTATTTACAGTAAGGTCATCTAATTGAAATAGCTATACGAGAGCTTCAAGGACCGGCTCTTGTGTTTTTGTCCCGATCCTGGTAAATAAACACTTCTTTCTCTTGTCTCGTTACTTGAATCTTCGGTTTTATAATCCATGCTGTACACGTCAATGACCATGAAGTGGATGACGAGGGGCGAGTTCATATTTCTTCTTAAAACTGCGTACTAATTTGCTTCCCTGCCTTGCAACAAGAGGAGGTCAGGGTGTGTGGGGTTATATGATATTTAATAAGGAAGGTAAAGTCTGCCTGATTATTGGGGTGAGGGTAAGGACTATATATACAAATGTAGAAGTAGTGCCTGATCTAGTGTCTGCGCTCGATTAGTAGTACAGAAAGGCATCTTGATCGACAGCGCAGTATTATCGGTGAGTGCTACCTGCTACTGCCATGTGGATACTACTATACAGTAGTGCTATACTGTTGCATGCCTCCTATCTTTATTCATGCGCTGTGCGAACACATTTTTCCCTTCCACTAAATGGTCCATGGCCAAAAAATAGAAACGATCACGGACCACTCCCACGAATCTGCTCGTGGAGCCAAGCCTTCAAGCGACGTTACTTTTTGATCCTTCCATGTCGGCTCTTCCTATCATACTGAAGCAGAATTTAGTACGCTCTGTATTGTTCATCCACTCATAGGGAAAATAAATACTATGCAAGGGGATGCGGACAGGCGGAGAGGAATACGGTGACTTTGAGAAAGATCAATTCAGTGGAGAGGTGTAACAGGAGTTGAGGGTGCATCGTAAGGGACAAGAACAAGGGTAATGCCAAGCCGTAAGAGACTGGAACGCGACCATGCTTGGTCCCACACAAAGATAGATAAATAGATGGTTGCCCCCTCTGTAATAAGACCAGACGATTCTCACCCAAGCTCCCCTGACCCCAGCCCCAGAACCCCCACTTGCTTTAGCTATTACAAGAGGCGGACCGAAAGGATCAAGGAGGCAGTGTAAAAATATGGAAAAGACGGGGCGGGGAGTAGGGAGGAGAGGGAGAAGAGTGAACAGAGTGGTCAAAATAGAAGAGGTGCTGGAGAAAGTTCAGGGATAGGAAAAGGAGGGGGTATGTTGGACAACAACCGGGAAAGGAGGAAAAGGAAGCCAAAAGACAGGAGGTGTTGGATCAAAGTGAAGGGGTGCTAGAAGGAAGATATAATGGAAATGGAGTGGCATGAAAATAGAAGGGTTGTACGGAGGTGTGCCGGTAGACAAGAGGTGCTGAAGAAAGAGCAAGTACAGTACAGTACTTCGCTGCTTTGCCACACAGTTTAGCTTAGAAGCTGACAGTATGTGACTGTTGAACCTGTCGAGAATCTAGTCAGGGCAATGGCAAAATGAACTCTCACAAGGACAAAAGAGCTGGGATGAGTGAAATGACAAGGTAGGAGGGTTAAGGGTATGATCAAAGCTGTATTCAAGTTACTATGTGCTCAACCGATAGTACAGAAAGGCATCTTGATCGATAGTGTAGTATTTTCCCCGAGTGCTGCCTGCCATTGGATACTACTATGCAGTAGTGCAATACTGTTGCACTAGGACTAGATCTAGAAAGTTCTAGTACTGGGCGCAGCCAAAGTGACGCAAGGTCACTGCAATCCGTTGCAGGTTGTTATAGTGGAGGTTGTAGTGGCAGTTGTGGTCGCTCTAGATCCTCAGTGGCTGTTGTGGCGGCAGTCATGGTAGTTTTGGTCGTTTCTCCTTCTCTACAGACCAGGGCTGACGCGAGAATAAAATGAACAGCTAGCATGAGGCCATGATCCAGATCAGGAAGACGAGGATGTTGCCTTCCCAGGTCCATTTACCAGTGCTGCCTCTAAACATGTTTCAAATGATTGAGGGGACACGGAAAGAGTTGAAATGTAACGCGTGGAGGTTTGCTGATAAAAACATTCTGCAGCCGGAATATGCGAAGGACTATGGAGGGAAGTGATGACAAGGAGTTCCAGGTCCGATCTCCCCTCTCCAGTGTCTTGAGTCGGTAAATAAGATGTTCTCGAGAAAAAGGGAAGCTGATGCCCGAGAGAGGAAGGTGTGTTAAGAAGGGCGATGGCACACGCAAGCTGTGACGCTATGATATTTATTTCCTGCCACACAAACAGGATTTCTATTTTTGGACATCAAAGACAAAGGACACACCTATATCCATGGTAAGCACAAAGGGACTGGAGTGAAGTGACGCTACAGTACCAATCTGCTCTAGTATGCCGTCACAGTTTTTCATTCTCCTGTCTTTCCCTCTCTTGCATATCATACGAACCGCATAGACGCGCGAATCAATCTTCATCTCTTCGCACCATTGACTACAGTAACACCCGCAACTCAACGTGTCTGGATGGGTAAGTAATTAACCAGGATCCTTTCTTCTTACTCTCTTCGCGCTGCGTTTAGTCTCAATTTGTACCCTTCATGCACTGATTGCATCTCTGCGAAGAACCCTGTTTGTGCGCCCAAGGTGGTAGAAAGAGGAGGTGATGGAGATGGCATTGGACGTGGACGCTTCTCCAATTCGTGGCGTTCTGCCGTGGAGTATAAGTGATTTTTCTTCATCATTCCTCTTGATGGTTTTTTGTGTATGTCATATTTTTCTAGACCGAGGGTATAGGCAAGACGAAAAATGCCATTTGTCAGTAAGCAATGCCAAGCATGAGTTGTAGATGGAGAAGCAGCTTCGACGCCCTTTGCGCATGACGACGGCTGGGCCAAATCCCCTGGTAGCTTGGGTTCCATCACCATACATCCACGTGTCCCCTCTCTCTCTCTCTCTCTCTCTCTCTCTCTCTCTCTCTCTCTCTCTCTCTCTCTCTCTCTCTCTCTCTCTCTCTCTCTCTGGTTCGCTGTATTCCTATACCCTCCCCATCTTTCTTCTCAACCTGAAGTAGTTTCTGATCTCGAGCTAATCTATAGCATAATGGTTAAGCGCCCCAGCAAGAATACCCAGGCCGCTCCTGCCCCTGCTCTTCCTCGCCGAAACTCCTCTGCACTGGAGAAGTCTAACTTTGAGGACCGTTTGCAGTCTTTAAACTCTTCGACTGAAGAATGCCATATCAAGGATCATACTACCCACGGCCCCCACCTTACTGCTAACGAGGCGTCGTCCTCATGTAGTTTCATTAGCCGAGTAGGCTCCATCCCTATAATCTCTGATTGCATCTCAAGCTTGCACTCACATTTTAAAAAGGACAAATACGGCCGCTTTGCACTTGACACTGCGGAATCTGTTGTGCGCATCGTCTCCAAGTCCTCTGCGAGCTTCCCGACCCGTCTACAGTCGCAGTTCCAGCCTCACATTTCCGAGGTTGATCGTTTTGCGTCAAAAGCGCTCGACCATCTAGAGAACACCTTCCCTCTTGTAACCAAGCCCACAGCGGAAGTCGTGATGCAGATGAAGAAGCCCTTTGTACATGTCGAGGAATCGTTCAAGAATGTCTACTCTCAGATCCAGTCGACCATCCATGGCCACATCACTTTGCCGGTCAAATCCGTTATCCTGAGTATTACCTCTGCTGCCGCAGCTACTTTGACCAAAAACAGGATCAAAACTGCTGCGGTAGACAGCGCGTCCGCAATTGCTGCAAAGATTAACACCGCCGCGACCTGCTTGATCAACGTCATTGGGAACGTCCTGAACCGCGGCCTTCCCGTCGAAGCTAAGTCAGAGGCGGCCCAAGCTGATCATAACCACCATGCTATACGTGTCGTCGACTTTGGTCGCTCGACTGCTCCTCTTGTTTCGCGCCGAGTAAGTTTTGCTCTTGTCCCGCGCCGAGTGAGTTTTGCTCTTGTCCCACTCGTTCAGTCCGTAAGGGTATTGGAAGTCGCTGCTGAGGACAGAGCTGTTGTTATCAAGTCAGCTCCTTATTCACCGTAGTCTGTCAGTATCGCAAAAGAGGAAGCGTTTAGCTTTGCTGGACTGATATCGATTTGTTTTGCCCTTTTTTCTTTCTCCCCATCCCACTCCTTCCTTTGTTTCCCCTTATGCTTAATAAACTTTATGCGAAAAATCCTGCGCTTGATATCCTCGCACCCTTAAATCACAATGTTAGAGAGAAGGGGAGCACAAGTCGGTCTCTATTAAAAAAAAGAGAGAGGACAGTCAGTTCCATATGATATGCTCTGCGATAGTACGTGTTCTCTGCACTTTGGATATTGTGGTGCCCGCATAATCAGGGACTCGGTAAGAAAAAAAATGAGTTTGCAGTGCAGGAATGAAAGCTGCACTTCATTCATGGCTGTATAGATTATAGAATTATTACGAAGGAGAATCGAAGACTTATCGTTATGCAAGCTATATACAGGAGTCGTTCATTGAGCGATCGAAAGACTTGTCACAAAAGAGCTTTGATGGCTCTTCTCGCTTTACATGGTGCTGCTGTTGTTGTTGTTGCTGTGGGCACCATTGAAAAGCAGTGCGGGACCGGCCAAGACTTGACTCCCGTTGGTCTTGTTCATAGGAGCACTAGAGTTGGTAACCATGACATAAACGTAGCCTTCGGCATCAGCGGGAAGGATGCACTGGCTGCGCGGCGAGGACGCTGACTTGTTACCATAGAGGAATTGGCAAAAGGTGCTCAGTTGATGAAAGGGAAGGATTATTTCTTACCTCGCTCTGGCGATAGGACGCTTCCATCTATTCATATCAGGGGCTAAGGAGAGGAGCAAGGTCAAAGATGCCTTTGTTCATATCAGGGGCTAAGGAGAAAGGCAAAGGTCAATACGTTTTAGGCAAAATGGATGACGTAGAGGTATGTACTGATGCTTAGTCAATGGTAAGAAGGGATCAGTCGGATGAGCCGCGGCCTGGGCAGGCGGCACGCTGAGTGCTAGTCTAAGGTTGTTAGCAAACTTTAACTTTCTATGACTCTGAATTTCTTTCACTCACATTAACGGTACACAGGATCAAATGTCACAAGGCAATTCTTTCATTGCGATTCATGATCTAAGTCCAGACGGCTGCTTTCTTTGGATGTCCCCGTCCATTACCGACTGTCTCGGCTACAACTCTAATGAACTTTTGGGAACGCCGAGATGCACGATTGTACACGTGGACGATATTCCCTTGGCCCGCGCCGCATATATGGATAGCGTACGGCTAGACCTGATAGTAACGCAGTTTGTTGTGAGGGTCAGAACCAAGAATAATATCTGGATACGGTGCTTGATTGTCAAGAGTGTTTGCCACGATTTCATGGTCTCACGCATTACGGTCCTCAATAGCGACAAGAACTGTGAACGTAAGAAGCCTAGTTTCACCGATTTCGGCAGTGTTATTTAGGCACTGCATTCATTGATGGCACCATCGCTTTTTAGCTGCTCAGTGTGTTATTCACTTCAATGCCTTAGCGCCTACCATGACCTCTGAGAACGATGTAAGCGGTGTCCGTGCGAATCTGTAAACAAGCGGATGAAATTTACTGTATACCGACAATGACGATTTTGTTCTACTAGCGAGTCGAAAAACATAAGCGCCTGGACAAGGCTTCTCAAAGTTGCTCTTGGGATGTGGAGAAGCTGGTACTGCAACCCCGGACTTGCCTGATCTTGAATCGATTTTCTCGAAATCTTCTCATTCTGTATGCATCACCATCCACTCAGGGCATGTTCCATATCGAACCAGACATGATGGAAGGCAAACCATTCCTACTATTCGTCCGAGCTAACGAATTGGCTTCGTTTGTAGAACAAATAGAGAAGGTCAGATCTACGGAGAAGATCGAGCATATCAAGTTCTCATTTCAGTCCCCAAACTGCCCTACGGAGATCCCTTGCAAAGCTACTTTGATCGGCTCCTCCGATGGGACAATTGCCATCCTCACACGGTGCACATCTCCGTGAAAGTTCTGTTTCAAAGACCATTCATTACCTTCAGAGCCCTCTACAATGTGCTTGCTACTGCTCTCATGCCTAATACTAAACTTACGATAAACTGATAATCAAAGAAAAGCTATGGCGATCAACTCGGATCTTCTAGCCCAGTCTCTTGGAAACTAGAAGTATATATTGCCTACGTCATTTATTTCGTTTGGATCAGGAGAAGGTGAAGCGAACAACGGCTTGCGTTCTGGGCTTTGTCGCTATGAAAGGGAAAAGGGAGGGTTGCGGAAGCGCAAAAGGGAAAATCGCGAAAGCGCTAAAACGGCAGTGTGAAGACAGGAACAATCAAGAGGTGCTTTCCGTTCACGTCTTTAAATATAATATGATCATTTCATCGCCATTTGTGAAGTACGTCTTGTGCCAAGGCCAGAGTGGTTTGGAAAAATGAGGAGAGGGTTCTGCGTGGTGATATTACATGTTGGTCTATGTCACTGTGTGCCGGTGGTATGGTGTGGTTGTGTATTGGTCCGCCTTCAAAGACGTCCAACGCGCACGGTTGTACGAATGTACTATCGGCTTCGATTATTCTGTACATGAGCAATTGGACGAAGTGACTAACGAGGGGGTATGATACAGTGTGGGGACAAAGGGGATGCAGGCGCGGAGAAATGTCCTCTCGACAGCCGTTGATGACAGCACGTAAACAAAAATACTGCATAAATAGAAGGAAGTATCACGAGGATATGGTAAGTTGCTCAGAACAATGAAGCGGTGAGAATTTGATTAGAAGTGATATTCGCGTGGATTCTACGAAAAGGAAACGGAGTCTGGTACTTCAATCCCGCGCATGAAGGAGCCGGAGCCATAGCTGCTCTGCAAAAACTTCTGTATAACATCGCACCCGCAATCGCGATGGCAGAGAATCTGAACTCTGAGTGTCTTCGCTTCCTCCTGCAAATCTTCAACGGTCTCGTGTAGGGCCCGGTTACGCGCCATTATTGAATCAAAATCTGCTATGGTCTTCAAGGTTTGCCGACGTTTCTTTTCGCGGCACTTGAAAGCGGCCACGCGGTTGCGCTCAAGAAATCCCGTTCTCTTCATATCGGACGACTCTTCCTTGTTTTTGACAGGTGAGGCATGCTTTCGCAGACTCAAAGAGCCTCTCGGTGTAGTGGCAGTTGCTGCCGACTTGAGGGTGCTCTTGGTCTTGTGAGGGGCCGGAGCAAGCTTGCTCGTATCGGTCTTCCTTGGTCTCAGTCTCGTGGAGGAGATCGTTCTGTCAGTCACTGGGGCCTTGGAAGCTGACTGAGCAGCCGCTCGGGTCCCAATAGCGTGAGCAAGTGTTGTGACTTCGCTTCCAAGGGAGGAGAGTCCCTGCAGCATCTCGTCTTCGCAAATCGACTCGTTCGAATCAATCTCCATGCCGACATTGTTGTGATCACTCATATTCTGGTCTTGAAGTAGCCCTAGGCCACTCTTTCGTCCACTCGCTGAACAAATGATATCTGAGTTGATGGTGGTCATAACGCTGTCCCTCCGAACGACGTCACTAGGTAAGCAGGACACTAGCGTGGGAGCATCAGATGCTACAGACGAAAGCTCCAAATCACTGTGGTACGGCTTTAGGACAGAAGGGTCAAAAAAGTCAAAGTCAAATTTCTGAAAAAAAGCACTGGTTCTCTCAAGACCTGAGGAGCTGGTGTAGAGTGGAAGAGAGAGGGAGGAACTGGAGATCCCGGGTGACATCAGGCGTAAGGACATGTAGACGTCGTCAACCAAGATATTCGACCATGAATGCTGCAGAGGTGCGCCATTGGAAGACAGGCTAGGATCTGGTTTTAGGGCGCCGGTACTAAGAACATCATAGCTGCTATCAATGCCATCGTAAAGGCTAAGGCCACGCTCGGGTAACGGCTCCCCGCATTCCAGCAAGAAACTGCCGGGAGTAGGGTTGGTGTCTTTCACATGGAGAATCAGTTGGTGCGTTCGGCGACGCGAGATGCGGTGATTGAAGACCGGAATGAGAAAACAACGAAAGAGCAAGTTGAGTTTGGGTGCGAGTATACGCCATTTTTAGAACTATACAGAAGTGAGACCCTAGATGAGTATGTGCAAACTCATTCTAGTGTTCCGCTGATCCACGTACACCTTGACTTCGAAGAGCTGCACAGGAGAGAAAAACATGAGGCAGAAACAAAACTGCTATAAATACGAGTGGGAGAGTGTGCGGTAGAGACCGTGCATCACGACAATTAAAAGGACGACCAAGAGGAAAAGTATGACATCTGTGCAGAATGGCCGCTACAACAGAAAGGAAAAGATATACTCACTTAGACGAATATCGCTGGCTTCCAAGGACATGGCTCAGTGGTAGAAGCTGTGATGAACGAGCTGGCGGCGAAAAAAGATGTGTAAAGTGCTGGTGATCGAGACGCTGTTTTTGATCATGAGCGGCGTCGACAGTGAGTGGTAAGAGACAAAATAGTGAATGAAAGGAGAGAGAGAGGATAGAAAGAGTCGATAACAAGGAGCAGTTGAAAGACGCTGGCAAACACGCATCCGACCATGTAAGTGAATGCAGTAATTGGAAGGCAGACTTCTGGAGACCCAGCAGGTCAGCAGGGAAAGGTTAATGTTCTCGACTGAATACGGTGACGTCAGACTTTCGGGAATTGCCAAATGAAAACGTTTTCTCTCACACGCCATTTTTTTTACACTGCCATCCCTGCAAGTCACTGCTTTTATACCCATCCTCAGTCACACCCCTCGACGGCAACATCAGCAAGCCAAGAAGACACGCGCAACCAACATAACATGACGAACAAAATGACGCTGTTCTGTCTCGTTGACGGAGAGACTTTGTCCAGGGCCTTTTCTGTCAAGATCCAGCCTGATGATAGCGTCGACGACCTCAAAGAAATCATTAGGGCTAAGAAAGCTCATGACTTCAACGACATTGATGCCAACAGTCTCACACTCTGGAAGGTCTCCCTTTCAATACCGGACGACGAGGAGGAGACGTCCATCACACTTGATGCCCTCTCTGACAAGAAGAAACTTCCGCCCACGGATGACGTGTCTGATGTCTTTGAAGAGAAGCCGCCCAAGAAAACAATTCACATCCTTGTCCAACGCCCATCACCCCCTCCATCAGGTGACGATATGCTCGGTTGCCGCAGCTCTTGAATTAGCTGGGAAAGTATGTGCTATTCCCTTAACTCTTCTACTTTTCTTCGTTTCTTTTATGCGCTGTAGGCTTAGACCCAGAGATTGCCGCTTTGCGCAAACAGTTGTCCGAGATCCTTGATTCGTCCATTTGTAAGTTTATTGCATAACGGGGTGTCGCGCCTCTGTCAAGTGAATACGCTTACATTCACATGCTAAGTTTTTCTCTCTTTTTTCAAATCAATAACGAATAGGTGTTGACATGTCCATCTGGCCTGAGAGAAAATTTGCTTTTAGTTGGTCGACCGAGATCGAAACAGCTACTCTGGATGATCTCAAGAGGCACCTCTACAAGTATGACTCCCACTACGCTAAGGATGAATACCTGGAGATGTATCTCTGCAACAACGGACATGCAAAGGCGGAGGCTATTATTGACGACGACTGTCTGCGAAAGCTTCTTCGAATCGCCAAAACGACATGCAGGACCACACTGAAAACTGGAACCAAGATTAAGTGGAGCATATCACTGGCGACTCCATCCAAGAACTACTCTAAATGGACGTTCAAGGATGTGTGTGCAGAGTATGGTATCACGTCTAATACGGAACCTAAGATCGCCGACTTGCCGCCTTTTCCGGAAGTCCAAGCCGAGCCAATGGACACGAAGCTGAGGAAGGAGATGATGAACCTACTCTTGGAGGAGGTCGATGCAAGAACACATATCTTGAGATTGGGTGGAGCGAATGAGGCTACCAGGTCGATCGTTGTGTCGTCCTTTCTGGTTTCAGTAACGAGGCTCTTTCATGAAGATCTCTATCTTGAGGCGCAGCGAGAGCTCAGTGGGCGACGAGGCCATGGACCAGTTGATTACTCCGTGCATGCTGTGAAGGATCCGACTTTCACCCTTGGGGTAACAGAGGTGAAGAAAGAGGACTTCAATCAGGGATTGGCCCAAAATATTGTGCAGCTGGAATCGGCCTTGACAGCCAAGAAGCGTAAACGAGAGACATATGAAGTGGATGGAGGTGAGGAGCCACCAAGGAAGCTAACGTCTTATGGGGTTGTTACGGATGCCTCTCAGTGGCTCTTTGTCGAATGCACTATGGATGAGGATGAATCGGTATCATACAAAGTGGCCGAGCTGCCCGAGCAACTGAACTTCAAGAAGGAGTGGAGAGAAGATGCCAAAACGGTGTTCGGCAAGTTGGTGTGGCTTTGGACAAGGATGCGGGATGAGATACCGACACGCAATAGTTATGCCAGGAAACTGTCGTCGTCACCCAGCAACAAGAGGATAATCTGTAAATAAAAATAAGCACCATAAGAGAAGTGCTATGGCTCGGAGTTTTCTAAGGAGTGTAATACAACAAGGGATACTATGGCTCGGTTTTGCGGGTATATGGCCAGTTGTACGCACTGCGACGGTTTCTTTCCAACCGAAGTCTTTCTATGTCCATCTTGGCCTTGCGAAGTCTTTCCATCGCCTCTTGCAACTCTTGCTCGTTCTCATCGAGGAATCGTTGGTGATCACTCTCTTCATCCGCAGGAAGCAGTGTCTCATCAACAAGCCAAGCATTGAAAGGCCTTGGGCTCGTCTTGTCATGCAAAGGCTTCCTGAGCAACCTCACTTGTTGTAACTCCTCGGTAATCTTGAAACATCCGGAGCGATTTGTTGATGTCGAACCTAGGACATGGACGCTGAGAGTATCGGTGCATGCCAGATGCGAACCACAGACACACACGTATGCCATGTCGTTATCCTCATCCCTGCGGAAGCATATGACAACGCCTTGAAGAACGAGAGTATACTCGGCTTGCTCATGGAACCGTTGGAGATGTCTTCGCTCCGCTTTAGAGAGAGAAGAATCGTCTTTGTCGAGTAGGCCTTTCTTGCAGTAGCGGAAGTTGCAACAGTTTTTTCGCATTGAGTTGGATTACTGCGTCAAGTTTCATGAGAAAGCCAAAGTAACCACACCAGCAAAAAAAAAATTACGTCACGGAAATATCTTTTACGTGCAAAAAGAACTTTATGGTTATGGAAACAGGTTACGCTTTGATTCTTTAAAGCTTTCCTCAGCTGCCGCAGACAACGTGTTGGCCTCATCAACTGCGGCAGCGGCTTTTTTAACCGCGCTGTGGGCTGCCAAGAGCTGCTTTCTTGCCTCATTGAGGTCACGCTTGCGCTGTGTAGCCACGTCTTGAGCTGCCTGAGCTCCTTTTCTGCGGTCCTCAGCATTAATCCATCGTGTCTTGAAGATCTCGAACATCCTTGCTTCGGATTCGTCTCCGAAAAGATCACCTGTTTGTAGAACCTTGTTGGCAATCGACCTGCGAAACGTTTTTCGACTATGCTCACGATAACGACTGATCCAGGACTCGCCATTGAGGAGGACGGCATTCTCCAGCCATTGTTGATAAACGTCAAGCTTTGCAATTAAATCGTCGCACAAAGGATGTTGTGCTAATGTACTCGTATTGGCAATCGTAACAGGGAAGTGAGCGGGGTCGTTTAGGGTAGTGTCGTCTGACTCGTCTAGGGATATCACTTCCATATCCGAGCGCTGCGGATATCCGTCTAAAGTACGATTGTTCTCAATCGAAAGCAGATGTTGCGGTACGTTGGCCCGAGACGGTTCAAATATGGGTGAGATTTCCCTAGTAACGGACATAGCATCGACTGCTGTTGGATCGTCGTCTGGTGTGCTTGCATTGAGCGGTAGTGAAAACTTGCGCTTTGTAAGACGTCGTTTCTTGCGCCTTGCATTGATACCAACAGACACCCCTTCGTAGGTACTAACATGCAAAGATGCGGAAAGAATTGATTAAATGCACTCTTCATTTTAGACATAGGCAAGCCATGACGCAAAGACACAGGGAACCTTACCCGTCAGCCTCTTGGGAAGAAGTCCCACCATGGTCAGAGTCGGCTTCTGAAAGACGCTTTCTTGTGGGTCCATCATAGGTAGCACGCTTTGTAGAAATAAAAGGTAGAGGAGTATTCATATCGCCGTTTGTATGTAAGGCAAATGCGGAGCACAGTGCTTATATTATATACACAAGTCAGGTGACGAAAACAAAACGGTGGCAAAGGGGATTTGAGCTCATAAAAAGACTGCAAAGGACATTCATGCATGTGGTCAGAGGAGGGAGAGGACTCACAAAAGAAGTGGCAAAGGGGAATTGGGCGCACAAAAAGACTGCAAAAGGCATTCATGCATGCGGTCAGAGGGCGAGGGGCGAGGGAGAAGAGACAAAAGAAGTGGCAAAAGGAGATTGGGCGTAGTAAAAGACTGGACAGGACATTCATGCATGTGGTCAGAGGGAGAAGGCGAGGGAGAGGACGCACAAAAGAGGTGGCAAAAGGAGATTGGGCGCACTAAAAGACTGCAAAGGACATTCATGCATGCAGTCAGAGGAGAAGAGACAAAAGAAGTGGCAAAAGGAGATTGGGCGCACAAAAAGACTGCAAAGGACATTCATGCATGCGGTCAGAGGGAGAAGAGAAAAAAAGAAGTGGCAAAGGGAGATTGGGCGCACTAAAAGACTGCAAAGGACATTCATGCATGCGGACAGAGGGCGAAGGAGAGGGAGACGCACAAAAGAAGTGGCAAAAGGGGATTAGGCGCACGAAAAGATAGCAAAGGACATTCATGCATGCATAGAAGGAAGAGGGAGAACACCAGTCCAGCGCTGGTCTTCACACATGGCGGGTGCAAATTAGATGAGGAGAAATTTAGCATCATATAATGCCGTGTGGAAGTATAAATCAGTTCTCTAGAATATGCTACATGAACTTCTACAGAACACTAACAACTCTTGAGGCTATTTTATCATGAATCAAACCAACAGTACCCTGAAAATTCGGTGCGCATTTGATGGAGACTGCTCCTCAGATGGATTTATTGTTGAAACGTCAACCATGGACACTATTGCTGGCTTGAAGGATCTCATTCTGCTACATGTAGAGCAAAGCCTGGACTGGAATACACCTACTGATATGATGAGACTTTGTCTGGTGTCCATCGACACTGCCGGCCAGCTCATCTCGTTGGAGATGCTTCTCGCAAACAATTGGGCAATCCTTCTTCGTGACACGACGCTCGTTGGCCAAGTGTTTCCGGCTTGGATGGGAGCGGACCGTAGAGTGAACACAGACCGGATCCGTATTGTTGCTTGGATACCTCCACTGTTTTGATAATTCATATACTGTATGCTTCAGTCGATGTCCATAGTCTGGATAAAGCGGCAAACGCTTCTCAATATCACATTCAATTATACATCTAATTGTAAGCCGATGAGATTCATGTGTCTTGTTGAGGGAAGCCAAATTCGGAACCCTTCACTGTGGAAGCGGCATCTTGCGACACTGTGGCCCGTTTGAAGGAACTCATTTGGCATGCAGCGGAGGAAGAGTTCGAGAATATTGGCCCTGGGGTTTTACAGCTTTGGTGGATCCCAATCAATGCACAACACCGGAGGGAAAAACTCACCTCAAAAAGAGGACTTGAAGGCTTTATCTCCGAAGCTTCAAGGAATGGCTACGTGAGCGCTGATGTCCCTGACTGGGTTAAACCATTTTTGTAATAGTAGTTGAAGTCATACAAACATGTTGCCCGAGCGCTAATATAAAGTTCATTGATTCAATCAACCGTGAATCATTTGAATGAAACTGACTATTCAAATAAAAGCTCTATAAAGATCGCCCTTTTCTACAGTCGCGTCACAGCATATTTCTTTCTCATATTTCTTTCCCATAGTGTATTTCTTTCCCTTCCAACTCCAAATGCTCAAATCTCTAAACTCTCCTCCCAAGATGACCAGGCGCTCGTCACAACTGATCACTGTATTCTGCATCATCGATGGCCAGCGGTCGTCAAGCCCCTTTTGCATCAAGATCTCTAACGGGTTTACTGTTGATGACCTCAAGACCAGCATCAAGACTAAGCAGTTTCAGCTCTTCAAGAACATCGAGGCAATCAGCCTTAGGCTTTGGAGGGTCCGGATCGATGAAGCGTCTCATCACGACAAAGTGGTCCTACTTTCTGATGTCAATGCCATGGATAAGAAGCTCCTAATGTCAACGGATCGTCTTTCTGCTATATTTCCGAAACCTCCATCTGAGGGCTACATTCACATCGTCATCGAGAACAGTGGCGCTCCAGAATGCCAGCAAGACCAAGACCAAGACCAAGACCAAGACCATGTTCGAAATCAAGCCACCACTCCCGATTTGCCTGCACTATCCACCGCCAAGGACATCAACACATGCCAACGAAACTTGGTTCTCCTGGCCCAGTCCTCCATACCTGATCAGGTCAAGCAACAACCTTCCCCAGATTTATCCACGGTTCCGAAATCAGGAACGGCCCCGCCTGAGGACAAACCACCGCATGATGTCAATTTCTGTGCGCAAGACCCAGCTCCATGTGTTGCCGCCATCATTTCCAACGAGACAAGCAAGCACGACCATTCAGTGAGCTCGACCGCCGCTGGTGAGGCTAGTCATCAGAATGAGCAAGTCACCCCCGATCCCTCCGATGCCGCTATGGTTCGAACACTCAAACTCAAACGTACCTTTTCCTTCATGGAAGAAAACACTGGCGACACACCAGAACAAGACATCATTCCATGCTCATCTCGTCCAGCGTCTTCTACCAAGAGGGTCTGCTTCCCTCCTCAGACGGAGCACCGCGATCACTCAGTGGACTCCACCACCGCTGACGAAGCCAGTGATTACAGCGAGCAAGTCACCTCCGAATCCTCCAAGCATGCTGCGGCTCGAAAACTCAGGCGCATCACTGCCTTCATGGATGGAGACAGTGGCAGCCCCCCTGAGCAATACAGCGTGCAACAGTATAGCGTTACTAGTTAATAGTACTGCATGACAGTAAGAGGTAGCACTCGGGGGTAATACTGCCCTGACGATCAAGATGTCTTTCTCTACTATCTTTTGAGCACAGACACAAGATCAGGCACCACTTCTGTATTTGTATATATAGTTCCAATCCTTCCCTCGTTTCTCAGGCAGACTTTGCCTACCTGATTAAAGATACATATAACACACACACCCTGATCTCCTCTTGTTGCACAGCGCGTCATCTTCTACGGAGAAGATCGGCTTTACTGATCAAGAGAGGCGCGAGTTATCAGAGCGCCTTCAATTGATTTACCAAGCTCAAGATGCTATCCGCAAGCTCAACAACGACAAACGACGTGCGACCCTGGACTTGCTTCAAAACTATATCGAGCTTTTTGGACCGGCACGAGAACAGGCATCGCGTAGCATGCTTAACGATCTTGAGAAAATAGCAAAAGTATCACGCAGGCACCTTCGGGATTTCAACAACAGGATTGATAAAATCAACAAGTGGATGCAACACGCCGAGGGGCTAGATACATAATCCCGTGAAATTGAGCTGTCTTTGAGTAGTTGAAATAAATAACTTAGTACCTTAACGCATACTTCTCTCCTCGGGAATCGAACCCGGATTATTTCTATACGTTCAAAGTAACGCCGTTAACCATACGATTTTTGAAAATTCAACGTTAACCACGCGATTTTTTTCTCCCAACTCGCGACGTGTGAATTACGCACATGGTCATGTCTTGGGTCACCAATGAACCACATCACAGAGAGGCCGTGACATCAACGCCATCATGGAAAGCCGTAAGCGAACCAACATTGACTCTCAGTCCCAACAAAGCAAGGGCCGCGTCATTAGCGACTGTTCAATTAGCGACAACCCCGTTGCCATCCAGCACAATGCGACAGCAACTTTTGAGAGATTATTAAAATTCCAGAAAGCACCCGAGGAAACAAAGGTCGGGTTGCTGAGGCGATACCTCGAGGGCAAATACAAATGCGTACCTGGACTTGCTGATTTGTTACAGGAGTCGCTTCTCATGCATGAACAACCAGTAAGGAGCCAAGTCACAGCAATGATCAAGGATAAGATCAAATACGCCATCACGGTCAATGGCGTGGTTCACCGATGCGGTCGGGAGAATTTGGGTCCACCTGGTGCAGCCTACATCGATGGGGATGCAAGGTCGGTTTACGAGGACACTAAACGGACGCTGTTGAAGCGACTGCTTGTGACAGAGATGGTGCAGAACATAGACCACTGTCGGCAAACGTCATCAAGCGCAGGAGGCATTACAAAGCTGCGCACCGTTCTGGAGCTGA
Source organism: Mortierella alpina (assembly GCA_029449245.1). Classification (NCBI taxonomy): domain Eukaryota; kingdom Fungi; phylum Mortierellomycota; class Mortierellomycetes; order Mortierellales; family Mortierellaceae; genus Mortierella; species Mortierella alpina. The sequence goes on along the minus strand of JANATF010000026.1, from coordinate 61,413 downwards.
TGAGAGTCGGTCGGTTCAACCGCGCCATCGATGATATTACGGAACACTGGACATATGATGACTGCACCAGGATACTAAAGGATGGAATGGAAGTTTACTTTGAGCAGAGAAACAGTGACGATAAAGGGGACACGGCTATACAAATGCAGCTTGCCACTCTAGTCCACGATCGAGTTCATGAGAGGTTCTTTGAACAACTGGATGTGGACCGATCCGAGGCTGAGAAAGTTATATCTGTGGTAAGGATCTGAACCAGAGAAATGACCGGAAAGATCCTCACTTATTCTGACAACCCTTCTTTCCATTTAGTGCAGGTCAGAAATTGACACGACAGATCTTTTGCGTGGTCTACCTCTCACGAACGAGTGGAAAGAAGGTTTCTATGACCCAGGTAAGAGTCTATCGACGAAGGCTCTTTGCAATGAGGAATGATTGCGTTGTTTAACACTCCTCCAGTGTATGTGAACAATTGGTTCTTTTGGATGGTGGAGCCGTTTAGGTTGACTGAAAAAGTCCTTGTCTGCGAAAACGAATCAAGTGCAAGAAGGCGAGACCATGTCGCGTACGTTGTTTGCTACAACAACTCATACAAGACTAGACAAATCATGCGCAAGCGGGTCAAAGGCGATTCTCCCTCAGCAAAGCAAAGCCGTCGTGTGTTGGACAGGGACATTGAAATTGACCGTTATCCAACCAGCAACGTCGTGGTTTATCAGCCGCCAGGGAACGTTCAAAAACCGACTTGCTTTCTTCAGGTACGCCGCTATGCATTGAGCAGTTTTGTTCATTGGTCGACAGTGTCTGGATCATATGGCTGATGAGAATGGTAGACGGAAGATGGGCCGTGTTGTACGATGGCACTTTTTAATTTTGTAGCGAACGTTGGGTCCTCCTCCACGACAAGGAAAATTATTGACGACATCAACAGTCATCCGCATGAGGTAAAGCACTTGAAGGGTTATTGTAAGTGTAGGTGCGAAGTAAGCATGTTCTCACCTCACACCTCTTATTCTTCGTTCAATCAGAAGGCATCAATTGAGACGAACATGATCCTGAAGGCTTTTCATCACTATCTTCTTTGCAACCAGAAGGCCGCTGAGTTCGCTGTGGAGGATGTCGGCGACACGGTGATCGATGGAAACCATGTCGTGTTGATTTTACCGTTTGGAGAACATGTTTGGGAGCTTGACGGCTTTGATTCAAATGGGCCTCTCTGTTTGGGAGACACTGGGATTGATTGGACAGACGTTGCGCAGCAGAGATTGCAAGTGTGGACGCATGCTGCGTATAAGACAAGTATACACAATGATGTCCACGCTATCGTTCGTGAGACGCGAGAGCTGTGTAATCACTGAAGACCAACGCCAGCACTTTGAACTGGCTGAATCTAATCTTAGCGTAGGATTTCTGAGGAAGTACAGTGCTGCGTGGGATATAGCGGAGTAAAACTCACAAATGCGAGTGAAGCTGCATGTATAGTGGAGGCTGAGTATGGTGTGGTGAAGAGCTGCTTAAAGTGAGGCTTAGTAAAGACAGGGGCTTAGTAAAGATAGGGGGCTGAGTACAGAGAGGTTAATGAGATCGAAGAACCCGAGTTCAATGCCCACCATTGACAGCATTAGCAATGACGCAATGACTGAAGTGTTGAGCTAAGCCATCTTACGATCTGGAGGCAGAACATTAGGGGAACGGGCAGGCAAAGCTACGTAAGCGTACACCTTCCTTTTATATTTTTACGGACCATTGTGCCAATAACTCGACATTTGGACCCAGACCCTCATTTGAGTGGAAGCAGGACTGCGAGTCCAACCCACGTAAATGAGGGTCTGGTTGCGAGACTACATCTATCTCTTCATGTAGTTAAGGGGTGCCGGGTTTCAAGGATATCTCTATTTGCTATACCTTTCCTTCCTATGCCTCTTTGCTTGTCAATGCGATTCTCACAACTGTCACCGACCATCATCGTTCCACGCTTGGTCTCCAACTCCTTATACCCAGCCCTTCTTCTACACGCTAGTGCGCCATGAGCACTCAAGACGGAGAATCAGTTATTAATTCAAGCACTGAAGTAGCAGTAGTGGCGACATCCCACGCCATCAGAGAACCAGATGGCATTCCAGCGACCGTCCCATTCGACGAGGAAAGCGCTCCACGAGCAGTAGACAACTTTACGAACATGATCGTCTCTCCCAAAGAGAACCTCTTAAGCTTAAGTGACCAGGCTGAGGTCCAAAAAGTGTCTGTTTTTATGGCCAACGACGCCCTCGATCTCATTTGCGACTATCTCGTACAAAATGATCGGATTGGGGCAGCGAAGCTCCCGGCTGTTAAAGAACTTCGAGATTTCCTTTTTATCCAGAAATAGACTGAGATCGGCAATACCAGTTGCTCTCTGTGCCAAAGTCATGTCCGAGGTTGTCTCTGCGATGACAGTGTATGTTGTCACGTCAATAGGCGAGCCTTAAAGCAGTACATTAAATAGGATCGCACAGATCCCAGTCCCTCTTGATCAATGCTATTTATTGCTTGTAAGCAGCATCACCTCCAGCAGGTGAGAACTTGCAGTAGTTGTGACGTAACCGAAACGCTAAGGGTGTCCTAACTACGCAGACGTCACAGGTACTTGCGTCGATCTCACACCTTCACCTAACCATTTACGTCCGTCGAGCACATCATAGAGAGACCTACCCCGAATCAACTCTTTTCAGACCATGGGAGGGGTATGGCTCGAAACTTACTGTCTTCACACCTCTCCCATCGTGCTTCGTAACTCTAATCATAATTCTCTGCTCCACTTCACTTTGGTTCTTTTGACCCCGTTCCAATCTTTATGCCAATCCTTGAATCATTTCTACGTTCTCTTATTTGTCCGCCACATCTTTAACGCCGCATGGGTGGAAATAGACCCCGGAAGGCAACATCGACTGAAATGAATTTAGAAAGCACCGTGGAGAATTGGATCTAGGAGGGCAACATCGGCTGGGAATATTTAGAAAAGCACCACAGGAGAATTGGATCTGGGAAGGCAACGGTGGATCTGGGAAGGCAACACCGGCTTAAAATAATTAAAAATGCACCATAGGAGAATGGACCTGGGAAGGCAACGTGCTCGTCGTCCTCTTAATGTCATAGCCCGATGCTGGTTCTTTGCTTTATTCTTTTAACAGCCCTATTCGTCCCCATATCACTCAATGTAAGCTGTTAATTCCAAAAATTGATACCGGGCGGGACGATTATCAGCACTCTTTAACCATATGTATGTTTTATTTGTATTTCAGTAAGCGCAGCCTTTGACCTCGCTCAAAAAAATCGCATTGGTTCGAAATCTCTATCCTCCACTTCAATATGGAGACATAATAAACCGTACCGGATAGCTCTGGGAGCGAGTGCAGGAGGTCTGGACCAAAATCCTTATAAGTTATATCGAAAAACTGTACGAGAGCATGCCTAGACGCATGGAGAAGGTATTCCGTAGCCGTGGAGGATGCACGAAGTACTAGGATGGCTGCGGAGCAAAAAATTGAAAGGAAGGTGTTAATACATGAACAGAAGTGACTGCTTGACCCGAGCTCCTTCATCCCGATGCCATTGAGAAACTCGTTTGATGAATTGAGCTGCGAACGCTTGTAAAGATGCACCAGAGGGTATGGACCATTCTATTGGTTTGTTAAGTTGTGAGGAAAAGGTATGGAGATGCAGAGCGAAAGAATGTCGATTTCAGCAAAACTTGCGATCACTAAAGTCGAGCACTGTACCTGTAGCCAGGCCTCTAGTTAAGAATGTTTAATCTAGGCAAGCATCCATCCTCCGTAAACACTTTCTTTGTTAAGGAGTCTACGATAGAGGACGCTCTGTTTATGGACTCTGGTGAATATTGTACACTCGCCAAAGGCTAGGTAGTAACGTGAAAGACTGGCATACCGAGCCGGCTCATTGGTTCATCGCACAGATGAAGAATGAGGCTATCTGTCTACCACTCACACGCATACAAGACTTCCTCGTTGAACTCGAACAGTTCGACGCCGACCATACGTCTTCTGCGGATGTGGATCAGTTTCCCCTGCATGATGCGGCTGACATTGTCGGCGACGTCTTCGATGAATGAATATTCGAGTCCGTGCGATGTCCTCGTGATATTGATCAATACGTCGAAAATTGGACGTGTAGTACGCTGCACAACGACCTTTCTTCCGTCAATCGCTACCCGGTACGAGACCAGAGCTTGTGTAGACCCTCCGAGCGCTTTGTTCAGCATTGGGTTGAACACGAGATCCTGGATGTTTCCGTGGACAGAGGCAACCATCTGAATAGACCGAAGTGCGATTGTCTGGCATACCTCAACCTCGTTCTTTGTGTTCAGCTCATCAATTGCGATGAGTCGGGCGAATGATTCCTTACACAGTCTAGCAGAGTCGCGTACTGTTTGGCAGGGTCTATTGGCCGGAAGACTCGTGAGGTGCCCACAATATGGCCCCTGTTACCGGTTTCTCCGCACACCTCACCGGAAGTGTCGATCAGGCACAAGCATTTCCCTCGGGAGACATACTTGCAAATCTCGCGAAGAGTCGTGGTCTTTCCAACGTTAGTAGAGCCACACAAAAGCGCGTTCTTCTGCTCTACAAGTCCTTCGAACATAGGTAATGAAACGTGTAGGCAAGTTTTATGGTAGGAAAGTAAGTGAGAAAAAGATGTCGGTCCACACTGACCACACACCGGTATTTATACATGTTTATTGTTACTACAGAGATGTAATGTTGGGTAGATAGATAGGTGAAGGAGTCATTGCCAAGAGATGGATAGCGGAAGGCTATAGCCTGGCGCGTGTCCTAACATCTAAATGATTGGCCATGATCCTAATTCATTAGAGGTTACGCCAATACTACATAGCATGGGTACCGGATGACTTATCCGGACCAGGAACATCTTTCTGGTTCATGTAGTTCGTGCTGGCGAAGGTCCATGATTGGTACCTGGAGCCAAGCTTCTAGATATGACATTTTGTATCTTCTAGGCAAGCACTTTCCTTGTTTGATTGGACTCATTGGTCTTTGTTAAGGAGTCTACGATAGTAGACGCGTTCGTATCTCTGTGTACTTACTACTGGACTCTGGTGAATATTGCACAGGTAAGAGTCCTGAAACACTCCGACCGATTCTGATGGTGATACCCGTGATGGTTCCATCATACGTCATTGCTGCTAAATGGTGGAGAGTCTGTCCAAAAATCACGCGGTTGCTTTGCTGGAAATCAGGTCCACCACCTGGCAGTTGTTCCAGTATCGTGGATATATCAGAATGCGTGATTACTTTGTCCAGCTGAAAACACTCCCCGTTGATCTTGACGGACAGGTTGGATCCCACATCAAGGAAAATGTCCGTTGCCGCGTTGTCCTCCAAATCGAGATGCTCAGTTGCAACATTATCGAGAACATCAACAATCGCAGTCGTATCACATATGATAGACAGAGGAGGGACTGACTTTGTGAAGTTGGTGATCTTGTGAGCCGCGGGGTGTTCGACGGAGGAATGAGCTGATTTCGCGGCGTCTGTGACCTGATGAACGACAGGGGCGGTTTTCTGAAGGGGCACTGCGGCGATGACTTGAGGAGGAGGATTGGGAGGTGGTACAGCCTTTGCCGTAAATGAGCTTTTCGTAAGAACCACCACAGTGTTGTTGTTCTCTAGTGCGAGATAGTCTGTGGACTTGATGATCTGCGTGAGCTTGTTGCGAGTCACGACATTTCGCTTCTGGAGCGCCACTATAAATAGCGAAACGGCGACACTTGGTCGTGTTTACAAAACATTCTTTGGCTGCGGCTTCGATGGCTGTAGATTTCTTTTTTATTTTCAGTGTGGTCATGATTAGGGAACGGTATAAAGAGAAGTATGGGACAATGATAGTCTATTCTGTAGCGCAACCCCTTGCCATCTTCCATGCTTCTAACCAGCACCCTTCACAGCATGAATGACGACCACGTTACTCAGCTTTGTCCCGCCGACCGTCATACCACCTCAAAGGCGTTCTCGATGCAACTTTCCTTATCATTCTCAGACGAAAATGACCAGGTTCCACTCAAGTTCAACGCTCCAGGGCAGACCCTTCACTTCGTCGTACCGCGACCACTGTCTGGTACTGCAGCTGTGCTCTGTTCCATCGAATCGTTGGCCATGAGCCTCTCAACAAAGCCATTTTGTGAATGCATTCGCTTTTGTAATGCTCTGTGCCTGACTTTACTCACTCCTCCAGCGCACGTCTTTGTCATTTCTCAGAGAAGTTTCCTGCCAGCTTTCCTGTTTTACACTGCTTCAATGTGCCGGGTGATTTTGTTGTTCAAGCTTTTAAAATTGCACTTATAGCGGTTCGCTTGCATCATCCGCGCAAGTTATTTCAGGCTATATGTAACCTTTGAGCATGTGCACTACCTTTTCACGCAACTTACTTTAGCTCGTGACACGAATCCTCCATGGTTTACAAGGAGCCCGCTCTGCATCCCAGAACTTAGAATGATGATCTTTCAGCATTTTGCAAACTGGAATAAGGATGACTCCAACGCTCTCCGCAACTGCGCTCTTGTTTGTCGGGAATGGTCGCGCGAGTGTCGGCGGTATTTTTGGATGAGGATTCATTCTCGTATTAAGGGACCCTTCACTCGAGCACATCCACAACTCATCACGGAACGAGCACACTATGTTCGATACTTCGAATCAATTTCAAGTTGGGCACCGATGTTGGATGTGGTCTTTTTCACTGGCGCCAGGCTCAACAACCTTGTGTTTCTCCATATTATTTTCAGGGAAGATCAACTGGAGGCCGTATTGGACTTGGTTCAACAAAACCCGAATCTCAAAGATCTCAGCCTTGAAATTCGAAACCAGCCAGTGGAGAGGCACGGGTTTCTAGCTTTACATCAAGGACAACGGCAACGCCATATTCTTTGGTGCCCCGGTGATGACGATCGTAGGATCTCTCTAGAAGCAGTGGCGTTATCGTTGGAGAACACAAACAACTTGGAGCGCTTGGAGCTTCACTGTGTTGTGATCGACCTGCGATCATGGAAAAAAATTCTTCAACAGTGTTCGAAATTGAAGAGCCTTCGCTTTCAAGATGAATGCCAGCCTAATGAGCTCGCTGAAGAGGACGCTACCCACGTTCAGGATGACTTCAAGCATGTGGCACTTCAAGAAATCGCTGTTTCCCAAGGTCTTTCGAAACACATGGCCGAAACACTTCACGCAACATGTCCCAATGCCGTGGCGGTCAATGGAGTATACGAGACACGGGTCTAGACTAGGTTCGCGAGGAAGGTACGTGCTGAGTAAATAGGAGTGAGGTGTGCAAAGAGGAGGAGTCTTAAGAGCAGATGGGAAAAGGGTGGAAAAAGTGGTGGATGGTAAAAAATGAAAGACGATGTCGGTGACGGATGAAATGTAGAAAGCAGCAAGGGTGAAAAAGAAATGGGATGAAATGTAGAAAGCAGCAAGGGTGAAAAAGAAATGGAGGCAAGGAGACGGAAGCGAAGCTCGGAAAAAGAATGAAGCAAAAGAATGGGAGTTGGGGGAAAAGTACAGCAGTCTGGGAAGTGAAAGACCTGACAGACCGGACACCCCTAGGCACGTTTCTTTTGATTCGTCGAGGCTGGCTGTTCTTATCATGCTGGGCAGAACAACTAACCACTGGAACGATCAACACGTAGGTTTGAACCGCTCATGCAGGGACGTTTGACGCTGATTACAGTATACTGTATTTACAGTAAGGTCATCTAATTGAAGTAGCTATACGAGAGCTTCAAGGACCGGCTCTTGTGTTTTTATCCCGATCCAGGTAAATAAACACTTCTTTCTCTTGTCTCGTTACTTGAATCTTCGGTTTTATAATCCATGCTGTACACGTCAATGACAATGAAGTGGATGACGAGGGGCAAGTTCATATTTCTTCTTAAAACTGCGTACTAATTTGCTTCCCTGCCTCCTATCTTTATTCATGCGCTGTGCGAACACATTTTTCCCTTCCACTAAATGGTCCATGGCCAAAAAATAGAAACGATCACGGACCACTCCCACGAATCTGCTCGTGGAGCCAAGCCTTCAAGCGACGTTACTTTTTGATCCTTCCATGTCGGCTCTTCCTATCATACTGAAGCAGAATTTAGTACGCTCTGTATTGTTCATCCACTCATAGGGAAAATAAATACTATGCAAGGGGATGCGGACAGGCGGAGAGGAATACGGTGACTTTGAGAAAGATCAATTCAGTGGAGAGGTGTAACAGGAGTTGAGGGTGCATCGTAAGGGACAAGAACAAGGGTAATGCCAAGCCGTAAGAGACTGGAACGCGACCATGCTTGGTCCCACACAAAGATAGATAAATAGATGGTTGCCCCCTCTGTAATAAGACCAGACGATTCTCACCCAAGCTCCCCTGACCCCAGCCCCAGAACCCCCACTTGCTTTAGCTATTACAAGAGGCGGACCGAAAGGATCAAGGAGGCAGTGTAAAAATATGGAAAAGACGGGGCGGGGAGTAGGGAGGAGAGGGAGAAGAGTGAACAGAGTGGTCAAAATAGAAGAGGTGCTGGAGAAAGTTCAGGGATAGGAAAAGGAGGGGGTATGTTGGACAACAACCGGGAAAGGAGGAAAAGGAAGCCAAAAGACAGGAGGTGTTGGATCAAAGTGAAGGGGTGCTAGAAGGAAGATATAATGGAAATGGAGTGGCATGAAAATAGAAGGGTTGTACGGAGGTGTGCCGGTAGACAAGAGGTGCTGAAGAAAGAGCAAGTACAGTACAGTACTTCGCTGCTTTGCCACACAGTTTAGCTTAGAAGCTGACAGTATGTGACTGTTGAACCTGTCGAGAATCTAGTCAGGGCAATGGCAAAATGAACTCTCACAAGGACAAAAGAGCTGGGATGAGTGAAATGACAAGGTAGGAGGGTTAAGGGTATGATCAAAGCTGTATTCAAGTTACTATGTGCTCAACCGATAGTACAGAAAGGCATCTTGATCGATAGTGTAGTATTTTCCCCGAGTGCTGCCTGCCATTGGATACTACTATGCAGTAGTGCAATACTGTTGCACTAGGACTAGATCTAGAAAGTTCTAGTACTGGGCGCAGCCAAAGTGACGCAAGGTCACTGCAATCCGTTGCAGGTTGTTATAGTGGAGGTTGTAGTGGCAGTTGTGGTCGCTCTAGATCCTCAGTGGCTGTTGTGGCGGCAGTCATGGTAGTTTTGGTCGTTTCTCCTTCTCTACAGACCAGGGCTGACGCGAGAATAAAATGAACAGCTAGCATGAGGCCATGATCCAGATCAGGAAGACGAGGATGTTGCCTTCCCAGGTCCATTTACCAGTGCTGCCTCTAAACATGTTTCAAATGATTGAGGGGACACGGAAAGAGTTGAAATGTAACGCGTGGAGGTTTGCTGATAAAAACATTCTGCAGCCGGAATATGCGAAGGACTATGGAGGGAAGTGATGACAAGGAGTTCCAGGTCCGATCTCCCCTCTCCAGTGTCTTGAGTCGGTAAATAAGATGTTCTCGAGAAAAAGGGAAGCTGATGCCCGAGAGAGGAAGGTGTGTTAAGAAGGGCGATGGCACACGCAAGCTGTGACGCTATGATATTTATTTCCTGCCACACAAACAGGATTTCTATTTTTGGACATCAAAGACAAAGGACACACCTATATCCATGGTAAGCACAAAGGGACTGGAGTTTGTGAAGTGACTCGTCCGTTACACCTTCAGCGGCAAAAGAGTGCTTCAAAATTGAATACGGTGACGTCAGGATGGAATTTGGCAATAGCCTTTCACACCAACTTCATCATACGCTCCATCGTTTACACTGCCATCCCAACTAGTTAACTGCTTTATATCCATCCTCAAGTCAAATTCAAGTACACCACTCTCTGCTCATACGAACAACAGCAATCGAAGAAGACACGCGCAACCAACATAACATGGCGAACAAAATGACGCTGTTCTGTCTCGTTGACGGAGAGACTTTGTCCAGGGCCTTTTCTGTCAAGATCCAGCCTGATGATAGTGTCGACGACCTCAAAGAAATCATTAAGGCTAAGAAAGCTCATGACTTTAGCGACATCGATGCCAACAGTCTCACGCTCTGGAAGGTCTCCATTTCAATACCAGACGACGAGGAGGAGACGTCCATCACGCTTGAGGCCCTCTCTGACAAGAAGAAACTCCCGCCCACGGATGACGTCTCTGATGCCTTTGACGAGAAGCCGCCCAAGAAAACAATTCACATCCTTGTCCAGCGCCCTTCCCCCCCTCCGTCAGGTAATGATGTGCTTGTTTGAGGCGGCTCCTGAATCAACTGGCAGAATAAGTACTAATTTCTTTTTTTTTGTCGACTATGCGGTATAGGCCTAGACCCAGAGATTGCCGCTTTGCGCAAACAACTCTCTGATGTCTTTGATTCGTCGTTCAGTAAGTAATACATCACAGCGTACGACATCTGTGAGATTCATGCCTACAATTACTTACTCCCTTTCTCTAAAACAACAGGCATCGGAATCGTCGTCAAGCCTGAGAAAAAGGTCGCGTTCTCCTGGTGTGGCATCGTGGATACGGCGACTCTGGACGACCTGAAGAAAAACATTTTCGACTTATACCCGCAGTACGCCCACGACGATTACCTGGAAATATTCGTGTACAATGGGCAACCCAAACCAGAACTCATCCGCGACAACGAGGACCTTCGCAAAGTACTCAGGGTTGTCAAGACAACTTCCAAGGCCAGGCTTACCATTTCTTTGGAAACGCCATCCAAGAACTTTTCTGCGTGGACTTTCAAGGATGTATGTGATGAGTATAATCTCGCCCCTGGGTCAACCGATCCCGGTCTGGGGGATCTTCTGCCATTCACAGATATTCAAGCTGCGACCCTGGATTCGGAGTTTGAAGGAAGCATATCTAATCAACTCATCAACGAGGTTGAATCAAGGACGCGTGTACTGAACTTGTTTGGAGCGAATGAGGCGACAAAATCAATGGTGGTAGCCTCGTTTCTGGTCGCAGCGACAAGGCTCTTCGAGGAAGATCTGTATCTTGAGTCGCAACGGAATCTCAGTGGTCGACGAGGAAATGGTCCAGTAGATTTTTCGGTGCATTCGCGGAAGACACATACGTACACTCTTGGCGTGACAGAGGTGAAGAAGGATGATTTTCGACAGGGAGTGGCGCAGAATATTGTGCAGCTGGAGTCGGCCTTGACGGCAAAGAAGCGCAAGCGCGAGACATATGATGTCGACGGAGAAGAAGAGCCTCCAAGGAAGCAGAGGGCATACGGGATCGTAACGGATTCTGCCGAGTGGGCGTTCATTGAATGCACCCTTCATGAGGATGAGATCGTTTCGTACAGGATGAGCAAGCTCGATGAGGTTCTAAATTTTCGCGGTAAATGGCAGGAGGACGCAAAAGCGGTTCTTGGAAAGATTGTTTGGCTTTGGTCACGGATGCGAGATGAGATACCAGCTCGCGACGCCTATTCCAGGAAAGCGAGTTCTTCGCCAAGTAACAAGAGGATAAATTTGTGAATAAAATACAGTAGTAAAAAAAAAAAAAAAAAAAAAAGTGCCCAAGAGGGTTTATAATTGACGGTGCTACCAAAAGGATTACGCTATGCTGTACGGGAATGAAATTGCATAGTATTTCATTAGGTCGTACTAGAGTTGGGCAGCCAAGCGTTCATAGTGACGTATCTTTTAAAGTATCGATCGATCTCTTTTCGAAGAAACATGAGCAGCTGCAACGGATATGGCAGATACCATAGATACCACAGAAGCTGTTAAAATGACATTAATATTTTAGAGGTTTATTGTCATCATATATTGAGTTGTGTTATGAACATCGTACTTTTTGTATTCACACCTCGTTCCGACGCATACCCCATCAGCCTTGAGAAACAGGAAACATTTTTGGAGTTCATTATCGTCGTCACATAGAACTGTGCCATGAAAACAATGCAGCTTGCGCCAGTCCCATCGCAATGAAGCCATCCAGATGATGTCGTCAATCTCCAATGGCATCGTGCGATCAAATAACAATCGGCGCAGATTCTTGAGAGTTCGCAGAATTTTGAACTCCCTATATCCTAGTGTTAGATCGAGGCTTGGGCCAGACTCCGAACAGTGTAACCTCAGATCCAGTACCTCCACGTGCTTTAAACGAGAAAGCTCTTCCACTAGACGCCTTGACCAGCGAACTCTCTCAGCCTGAAGCTGTAGGTCATCTAGCACCAAGTGCTTTTGCTCAAAATCTCCACTGAGTCCTACTACGAGCGTCTTCAAGCCAATGCATGTCCATTGTCTGAAGGTATTCCAATTTCCGACGGCGATGAAAGGAGCCATGAAGTGCTCGAGCGATGTTGCAGACGATAGGATCTGTAAAACATCTTGGCCATAAACCCCTTTTGCATGACGCAAATCCAGAACTTTGAGTGAACTCATATGACCATGATTACGGAGGGCCAGGAAGGAGTGAGGTCCGACGTGTGAGGCCTCAAGCCCAAGGATTTGTGCTCGAACCATCATCCGTAGTATGCTTGCCGTTTGTATATCTGACAAGTCAAGGTGGTTGTCGAAAATGAACGACCGGAGCCTCGGCCAACGTGCTTGATCGACAAGCCGAACAAACTCTACAGCTTCAGTTGACGTTACTGATTCTGATGACCTGTTCGTCCATATCAGCGCCTTCAGACCTCGGCATTGCGCTATAGTCGCCAAAACTACGCTTTCTGGTGTCTTGACTGCTTGAAAAGAGGATTCTTCGCATGAGCGGGCTCGATTCCGCGTGAACTCATCATGAATCCACAAACGGCGAACACAATGGCCATATTTCTGAACCTGATTGAAATTGGGCTTAGGGTTACTGATATTGATCACGAGAGTGGTGTATAGAAACTCGATGTATACGTTGTGCCAGGCTTTTGATACGCGTATGCAGCTGAGAAGACTCTGCTTGTCGAGAAAGAAACCGTAAAGATGCGCGAGTTCCATGATCTCCAAGGGACTCATTCCCGCGGTACTTTACGCCAGGGTTTTCTGTTTGACTACTGAAAGCGGCGTTAATGTAAATGGTATGCTGGAATAGTCATGATGCTGCTAGCTGTATGTCGTCAGTATCGACAAGGATTTATATGCCAGTGGAATAATCCTGAATTGCCAAAAAAATAAGTTTCAAGCTTCCTCATGCAAGAAAATGTACGACGTTTCCCAGTTCGCGCCCTAAAACAGATGACAAAGCAGTTCTTCGGAAGCGAATACGGTGACGTCACGTTGGACATTTGGGCCGCAGACCACACACGCTTCACTCTTCATCCTCCCTCTACATTACATATCACGCCAATAACACTCGCGACCATACAATACCACCGCCATCGTACACAATCAGCCCAATATGACGAACAAAATGACACTGTTCTGTCTCATGGACGGGGAGACTTTGTCCAGGGCCTTTTCTGTCAAAATCCAGCCTGATGATAGCGTCGACGATCTCAAAGAAATCATCAAGGCTAAGAAAGCTCATGACTTTAGCGACATCGATGCCAGCAGTCTCACACTCTGGAAGGTGTCATCCCCCTTGTCGCTGATAAGCATAAGATGATCACCCTGGATACTCTTGACACAAGAGATGAGCTTGATCCACGAGATGACATTTCCGCTGTTTTCGGTGGTGAAGCACCAAAAAAATCAGACCTTGTCCTTGTCCAACGCCCATCACCCCCTCCGTCAGGTAATGATGTGCTTTGATGCTGTCCTTAAACCAGCTAAGGAACTAGTGCTAATATCTTTTATTGTTGTCTGTTCGTTTCTGTTATGCGGTATAGGCCTAGACCCAGAGATTGCCGCTTTGCGCAAACAACTCTCTGATGTCTTTGATTCGTCATTCAGTAGGTTATACGTCACAGCGTACGACCTGTATGAGATTCATGCCTACAATTACTCACTCCCTTTCTGTAAACCAACAGGCATCGGAATCGTCGTCAAGCCTGAGAAAAAGGTCGCGTTCTCCTGGTGTGGCATCGTGGATACGGCGACTCTGGACGACCTGAAGAAGAACATTTTCGATTTATACCCGCAGTACGCCCACGACGATTACCTGGAAATATTCGTGTACAATGGGCAACCCAAACCAGAACTCATCCGCGACAACGAGGACCTTCGCAAAGTACTCAGGGTTGTCAAGACAACTTCCAAGGCCAGGCTTACCATTTCTTTGGAAACGCCATCCAAGAACTTTTCTGCGTGGACATTCAAGGATGTGTGCGATGAATATAACCTTTCAGGATTATCCGATCCTGGTGTTGAGGTTCTACCACCGTTCACCGACATTCAGTCTTACCCGCTGAATTATGCAGTACAGGCTCGACTCATTAGTGAGGTCGAATCAAGAGTGGATGTAGTACCACTGTTCGGTGCAAACGAGGCGACAAAGTCGATGGTTGTTGCTTCGTTTCTGGTCGCAGCGACAACATTGTTCAAGGAAGACCTCTACCTTACCTCCCAACGCAATCTCAGCGGGCGCCGCGGCAATGGGCCAGTGGATTTTTCGGTTTACTCGCGGAAGACCCACGCGTACACTCTTGGCGTAACAGAGGTAAAGAAGGATGACTTTCGACAGGGGGAGGCTCAGAATATTGTACAGCTGGAGTCGGCTCTAACGGAGAAGAAGCGTAAGCGCGAGACTTATGATATCGATGGAGAAGAAGAGCCACCAAGGATGCAGAGGGCGTATGGGATCGTCACAGACTCTGCCGAGTGGGCGTTCCTTGAATGCACTCTTCATGAAGACGAGACAGTATCGTACAGGATGAGCAAGCTCAAGGAGAGATTGAATTTTGACGATAAATGGCCGGAGGAAGCAAAAACCGTTCTTGGAAAGATTGTTTGGCTTTGGTCACGAATGGTGGATGAGATACCTGCACGCGACTCTGACTCCAGGAAATTGAGTTCGTCGCCAAGCAACAAGAGAATAAATTTTGAGTAGTCCAAGATGGATCAATATGATCATGTTTGGCGCTGGTGTGTAGACACTTTCTTGCAGTAGCCGAAGCAGTGCAGGTCACCTAGTCCCGACAATTTTTTTAGAGCGGCCAAATCTCGTTTGAAAAAATCGTGGATATATGACGCATATGGTATGAGTTCCCTTAAAACCACCCTAAAAATTCACGATGATTCATAAATCTAATACGTCACTTTTCGAACGAACCGCGTTGTTTTTTGTTGCACCAGGTTCACGCGTCGACCCATTCACCACCTTTTCTTACTCCCACCTTCCTGTCCAACTCACCACAGTATTCTTTATTCATATGGAGACTCTACCTGTTAACGAGATGCCTGCTGTCATTGTGCCTACTATCGAGGATGAGATGGCCGAAGTTTCTGACATTCTGGACAAAGATTCTCGAAATCAAATCGAGCAGCTGCTGTTAACGTGCCTTCAAGCTATGGTGAGCTCTCCACGCGACTTTGTACTATTCTACAGCTGGCGAAATATGTGTATACATGCATATATCAATTAGTCGTTAACGCTGCCGTGGTTTTCTTCAATCCCAACGTAGGGCGATCACATGGCTAAAGTGGTCCCAGATGCTGATTCCGACGAGGCTGACGACGATGGAAGAGAGAGTGAGGGTGCTCGTAACGGCGAAGACTCTGTTGATGATGATAACGATGCTACTGAAGGAGAAGTGTCCCGAATGGTGGCCGCGGAACTCGGAGAATCCCTAGAGGTAATTATGTCTATTGGTACTATAGCTGCTAACACTCTCTATGCATCCAGTATTAATATACAGCGTTTTAACGCATTTGACACGAAAGCCTCTGAGAGCGCGCATGGCTGAACAATTTAACGCTATGGCGTGGGACATTGAACGGGAGATATTACTGAAGGATGAATATATCATCCGAGCTGCAAAACGTTATGGCATCGAGCCAGAGTCGCGACTTATATGCCCTATTCCAGACGACCCTGGCACCGTGGACTTTATTCTCCCCCGAGCCGAATTTGCAGAGTGGAGGACTCAACACAGCGTCAGAATCAACACGAACTTGTCTCCAAAGGCAAATACGAATATGTTATTAAGCCGGCCGAGGACTGGGTTACCCATAAGTACCACTGTCAATGCTGGGGCACTCCGCGTGAACGAAAGGATAGGAAAAAAGGAGGCGTAAGTGGAAAGACGCGGGTACGGAACAAAAGCATCAAGTCGGGTTGTGCGGCAAAGATTACAATCATTCCCACGACACGCGCGGAGGTGAGGAGTGGCATGGAGGAGCAAGCCTGGATCGTCAGTTATAGATATAGACACAACCACATTTTGGAGGGCATCACCGACATTGGATCAAGACAAAAGTCAGCAGCAATCAGAGCTACAATTAGAAGTCTGATCTTGGAGGGATCGAACGTTCAAAGAGTCATGCAGCAACTGACCATGGATTACGACAAGTTTACTCGCATCGTGAGTGGTAACGGGCAGCAGCCCTCCAGAGACCACTTTATTACCTACGACGACGTGTATAACATATGGTATTCCCTCACGATCAAGGCCATGAGGAAGGGTCCCGACCCGGTTTTGTCCTGCATCAAGTGGATGGAGGAGTTTGAAGAGAACAACGCTTTCACCTACTACAACAAAGATGATCGCATTAGCGGCGTCTACTTTGGATTTGCCTCGTTACTCCTTGACTTGCCTCAGCTCTGATCTCTTTCCGATGGTTCACAGTGTAGATGGCAAGACCTGCCAACTTACTCTTGACCTCACGCTCCCAGACCTTCAAGACATGCCAGGCGCAGTAGAGTATTGGAACTCCCGGAAACGCGGTTTTCACGGCTAGAACCTCAGTATTGCCTTGGTCCGTGATGAAGACGTTTGGTATAAAAGCATACTCTTGATCGGGTTTAGAGAAAAGTTCCTTCATTTTTGCTTGAATGCCCTTCAGCCAGTCGACGAGAATGTAGCTCTCAGTGCTCTTTGTCAAAAGGAATGCTACAGGCATCCCAAATCCTGTGTCGGTATTCTTGACAACAAGGGTGAATAGGTTGGTCTTTTGCCTGCGAGAGAAGTATGAGTGTTAATAAGCCTGAATCTAGGAAAGATGAACGACTAGAACCCAACAGTAGGAGGCTTACCCAAACGCGTTATGGGTGCCGTCAAAGCATATTGCTCTGCCGTACGCTTTGAGCTGCCTCAACTGCCATTACATGTACAAAGTACACATATACATGTAAGGGTAGACTCAACGTTTCTAAGCAGTGTTGCCTTTATTTCGTGTACCTTAGGTGAGAGCTGAGCTTCGCGCCATCTTATATCAAAAGGATAAGACACAAGCGCTAGATCTCATCCGTTCTTTTCGTCAGAAATGGGGAGAAAGCCAAGTTGAGTTTCTATCTAAACAAGAACTACTTTGGTCCAGATCCACAAGATGATAACGAAGAGGCCGCCCAGCAGCTCTGTGAGGAGCGACAGAAGCATTGGATGCTTTGTTATCGTCAGGAGTACTCGTATTCCAGCATCGACACCAATAACTACATCGAGAGTTGGCACAATACTCTCAAGCGCCATTTTCTCAGGGACAAGCACCATCGCCGCGCCGATGCAGTCATCTATACACTGGCTGTCATGGTTGTGCCCCACTTCCAGCAGAAGTGCATGCGCAGTGTCGTCAATGTTGGTCGCATGAACTTGGCTCGAAAGAGAGAACTGCAGTTCACTGAGGTCGCCCGACAGCACATCAGCAGTAGGATGGCGAAGGGATACACTGGTGACTACATCACTCAAACATCAGAGACGATGCTCAAGGTGGAGTCGTTTACAGATGTCACTAAGACGTATGACATTGAGTTTGGACTTGAAGCTGGGAGGGCATACGGCTTTATCAGAGGCTGCTCTTGTCCATACTTCATCCAGCATCGGAGTTGCTGCAAGCATATCGCGCTGGTACAGATGGAGATCGAGTATCTGAGGTTACTTCGACCAGATCATCAAGAGCCTGTGAACGAACCACATCTGGACATCGATGGACTGGCCCTTCAAGAATACGACGGCGCGATGGAGCCCCTGGACTCTTTGCTTGACAGAGTTCGCAATATCAGATGGTGTTGTGATCGTTATGCCGAGTTGGAGAATATTCGGGATCGGAACAAGCCTCATCCACAGGCCGAGCATATCAATGAGGCACTCAAGCGTTTCGAGACAGACTTTCAGCAACTTCTAAACCTCCATGAAAGCACTTTTCCTAGAAAACCTGGTGAAGACTTTAGCAACAAGCGAGCCCGGCAGCTGTACTAAATGAAATTTAAAAATACAATTAAGGTTTTCCGCACAAAATCCATGTAAAATGTGCGCGCTTTTGATCACTCCAGCATACGGTCAGTTAAACTGCTAACTGCTGCCCCTCTGACCATAAGCAAACCACCCCAATGCTGTGAGTTGTAGCTGCAGTGTTTGCCTACCATATGAAAGTAGTTTCAAGTGAAACGGTTGAGTATTCACGAAGTTACACATTATAAATGGCACGACAACATGATTTTCAAGGCGTATTGAACAAGTTTTGCGAGCATCCTATGTCTTCCACACTCGACGTATGTGTATAAACATGCTTGATCCGATAGATATGTTGTAGTCCTATCCATGGAAGCTTGGTTTGAAGAGAATGGAGCAATATTGAGCGACTTTCGTTAGAGACATGTACAAATTTGCCACATCTCGTCCAGCGAGCGACAAATTGTAAGGCAAGTAGACACCCTCACTTTTTACATATAAAGTGGCAGTGGTTTTGGCACTATTGTATTCAGAAGTGAGTTCTACGATTCTTCAGAAAGTTTGACAAGGTACGTCTTTGTGAGGAAGATGCAGTCGCGTTCAGTGAGATTGCAGGGCATTTCCTACTCACTCATAGGGTTTCTATTCGTATTTGAAACTTGTCAGTTATAAATTTACCAGAAATCGGAAAATTTATTATTGACAGGTTTCAAATACGTACAGAAACCCTTTTTCCTAGATCAATCTTGATCTACGAAAATCTGTAAAAACGTCCTTCTATAAGAAAGTATTGTCTAATTTCATTTCTAGATGCTGCCGAGACATAGAGATGTGTGTTATGATGGCATCTAGCACCACAGAAAGTTACAGCTCGTTCAGACAATATCTGATGGATTTTTCTATGTAGGATGTAGAATGAGGGTGTCCTCTGCCAGCGAACGCGCTTCATGTCACATGTAGTCTCTTTATTGCCTCTCAAAGTGCGTACTTCCTCCCATTCCCTTATTGCCCACACATACGTTACTGCCTCTCACGCGGTGTGACTGACTGTTTGGGGTGGACATAAGGACACTCGTATACTGACTGTGACTACTGTACTACTGTTACAGTATGACACCTGGCGATTCTGCTCAAAACCCCGTCAAAGTTCAAGATGAAGACGAAGACATGAAGTAAATGAATGAAAACGAGGGCCCTGTCGGAATGTCATCGAAAGAATTTTTTTCTGGAGACATGCCCAGAATGGTTATTAGACTTTTTGCATGGTGGAAGATTTAAGCTTGGCGTAGTGACCAAATTCAATTTATTCTCTGGCCAGCTCAAAAATCCAGCCTAGCTAATTCCAAATAACCAACGGCGGATTTGTATTATCAAGTTGAGTGCCGATGACTGTTTACCCTTGCAGACTTGTAGAAATCATGTCTAGATAACAAAGGCACAAAAGGTAAGAACATATTCTAACTTGGCCCCTTTTGATGCTGATAACCATAACACGTCCTCAATGTCAGACTTACTTTTAGATTGAGCCCACAGCTGATTAAGCGGTGGCTTTGTATTCATCAAGAATCAGCTTGATCTCTCCCCAGATGCCTTCTCCCGCAGCTCCCGCCTCTCCTATCCACTTCCTTTCGAATTGGGTCGGGTTGTTGAAATAGTCAGAGGTGATGCCAAATCCAGCAGCAAAAAGAGGTCCGAATCCTGGTATGAACGAAAGGCCCATTTTGATCGCTCCTGTCAAGATACTTTGTAAAATAGTATCCTTGGAGACGGGATCCTCCAAGCTTTTGCCCTGCTCACAGTTCACCGTACCACTTTCAGACTGGTAGCTTGCAGGATGTGTGTATCTGTTTGAGAACGTCGACGCATACTTGATTGCAGGATAGTATCGCATGCTTTTCGCCACAATTGTCGCGATATCATCCCCCAGTTGATTGCCTGCGGCGAGGAAATTGTAGTCCAGATGCAGTATGGCGTCTCCTCCAATAATACCGAATTGCTTGTCGAACTTGACATCCTTGTACTCTGAGTTCTTGAGAATGAGATCGTGGATGCTCTCGTCGAATCGTACGTTAACCATCTTCCCCCACTTAGAACTGTCTTTTTGAAAATGAACGAAAGGGATGCTGATTCTCTTAATCCCTCTGCCGAGTCCGAGATACATGGAACGCTGTCCTGACGTCAGGGGTAGATAAAACAGTGTTGGTTTGGACGTGATGCTCCAGCCGACTGTAGGACTCTGAAATCCCAGAATCTCAGCACTATCCTTCCACTTCTCCAGAGTTGCAGAGCTTTGCGCATAAAAAATACCGTCGTCATGGTAGTAGTAGTTGATGTTCCAGAAAATGCAAATGCCGTCTTGACCCGCGGACCCTGTCATGAACCTGTCGGGTGGGGTGAGAGAGCAGTCGCCTATGACCATGCAGTTTCTTTTGCAGTAGTAGGAGCTAATATCCACCTCGATAAAGAAATACTTGTAGAAGTCGACATCCTCCTTCACATCATATGGAGAATAGCATTGCTTGTAGACATCAATTTTTCCGAGTCTCACAGTCTCCCGTAACTTGGTAGTCAGTTCTGGCTTTCTGCTGCATCCAGCAATTTCGGGCCTCTGGCACTCCTCATCCTTGCCGTTAAACTCGTAATGATCAGGGCAGGGCACCGTTTCCGGGACCGAATTGTTACAATAGATGAACTCGGTACAGTTGCTCGGAAGGCTAAACAGCCCGTTGGGCCTAGGACATTCCGGTTTGGTGCCTGGTTCGTTCTTGCCAAAGTTTTCTCCTGCACCCAAAACTCCTTCAGGTATGACCGCCTTGATAGTATCAAAATCATTGTGATTGGCTAAACGCTCAGAGACCTGCACACTTGGCTGCGGTACTGCACCGGACGTCGACACAGCTACCCAAGCCAGGCATAGCCATGTCACATGCCGTCTCGCCTGGCCAGGTATCCTCATGTTCATCATCATTTTCTGTTTAAGAGATAATAAAGCGTGATTGCAGTAAGCATTCAGAGTGAGGCTAGTGATATACAAACTACTGTTGTGCGCATAGAATGAAATGAAAGGATCTGCTCACTGTTGAATGTCGTTTAAAAGCGCGGAACAGTGACTTGACTTGTGAAATTGTTTCGGTGACTGAAGGCCTAAAGCAGTACGATTGTACCTGAAAGATCGACAGTTAAAGTGGGTGGGATATTAATACGCAAGACAGAATGGGATAGACTGTAATAGTATAGGGGATTACAAATGGAAGGCAGGGTTGCTTGCCTTGTTGAAAATTGGAGTGTGCTGGCTACAAGGAAAGAGATTTGAGAAGAGAGAGCAGGTGAGAGTATTTATATGTATATGAGGAAGCAAGGAAAAAAACAACAGGTGAAGGGGATTAGACGTCTTAGGAATTTCATCCAGCACCTCCTCTTGCGGTTCAGCCTTCACAAAGTCCCCGCTGCGACCGTTCTGAAGTCTGATCAGCGACACATATTCCGGGTTGTTGAAGCGCGTCATGGGCTGTACGCCTAGGTGAAAACCATTTTCCCCTGTTGCGTTGACGTATTAGATCACAGGCTGAACTCCGCAGTAGTCTTCATGGGAGCTTCTGTCTCAGAGTTAAAATATATAGCGCACTAATCATATGACAAGTAAGACTCGATATAGTTTTTCCTGAGCCAGGTGCTTCATTTTCCCTTTGCCATGTCTAACCCTGTGACAGCAGCTACCATGGACTTTTTTTCCACTGGACGTGATGGTTGTGCCATCAGCCTATTGTCTCAAGCGTCAGCACGAGAGTCTTAATGTTGGCGCTCTTTTCAAGGACTTGCGCCCTCCTAGTCCTGTTAACTAAGACATGTCTTATAGTTTTTCCTCTTACTCCCGTTAAATTTTCCGTTAGGTATCATACCCTGTGAGAGTAGCTTCCATGGACCTTATTTTTTTTGCTTCAACATAGCTTCTGCGTCTATTAGCTTCAAATGCGTC
The DNA here is from genome assembly GCA_029449245.1 of Mortierella alpina. Classification (NCBI taxonomy): domain Eukaryota; kingdom Fungi; phylum Mortierellomycota; class Mortierellomycetes; order Mortierellales; family Mortierellaceae; genus Mortierella; species Mortierella alpina. The sequence continues at coordinate 39,157 of JANATF010000026.1, read as the reverse complement.
AATGCGAGTGATGTATTTTGGTACTCCTTTCAAAGAACATTCGTCACCTTATGCTCTCTCCCTTAGATCTTCATTTTTCCGAAATAGGCTAACCCATCAACCATCAGCTATATAAGACCCTGTAACAGCAGCTTCCATGGACTCTATTTGTCGAGTTTGACGTGGAGATTACCCTCTTCAGGTGCATGAATTTCTAGTACGTAACACAAGTTTCCTCCATGTAACCATGCGCCATATCAGACCCAGTGACAACTTCCACATCATCGGGCATAGCCTTTAAATATAAATAGGAAAGAAACATGGATAGTATGCCTTTCTTCAGATATTGTTGTTCACTTCCATTCAACATTCACCGGTCTGTTCGATTACACCCTGTTCTGCGATACTTCTATTTGTCTTTATTCGGCATAGGGTTTCCCCACATTCACGCTCTAGGTCACATTCTTTCACTCATAATGCAGAGGCCTGTCTTGCATCTCGGCGTTTTCAAACGCTATATCATAAGCACTTATTCAGTTTTCGTCCTAATCCACACACCGCTTGTTTTCTCTAAACCAACTCACAACAACTCACTCCCTACATCGTCCCACTCTTTGCTTGATGCAGAGAAAGTCAAATTGGCATGCCCACCGCCCTTAGTCCTGAACATGTTTAACGTCAGTTCGGAGTGGTGCATAGGTCTTTGCTGTTTGCCTTGCCCTGCGGCCTCTTTGTTTTATAAGCCCAACACACTGGAGGTTATTTATTCAGTTTCCAGTATTATGTACACGTTCTCTACGATTGCCTGTGCCTTTCTAACCCTTTTTTACAGCGTCTTGCCAAATCGAAGGAGACATCCTCAATCTATCATACTGTTGTTTGGGGCGTTAATGGCTGTCATCTCTGGGGTCGCGTCAACTTGGGTGTACAACGTACCAAATCTTGTATGCAACAGCGTTTTTGAGACTTCGACCATGTCAAACTCTTGGATCTGCGGTCTGCAAGGTATAATTGCGATTTTTTTGTCGAAGCCATGCTGTCATGAGGCGCTCTAATATCATGCTTCTTTGCCATAGGCGTGTTGATAATGTATCTTCGTCAAGTAATACTCTGGCTTGGATTGCTGCTCATTGCCAATCTCCATATTCTTGTGGTCTACAAATCATCCGTCATCCAGAAGCATCTGACGATGTTATTCTTGGTGTCGTTGGCACTGCCGCTTGCCCTCGTGGTCCCAGTTACAGTCCAAGAACACATCCGATATCAAGACTTTTCCTCGGTGTGCTTCCTAAATCCGGAACTTGTCGACGACTACTATTACGACCCATTCACTACAGTCGCCTCTCTTGCTTTACTACTCCACCTGGTAACCATTGCATTCATGATCAAAGTCAAGGTATCAAGACATTGTACATGACACTTTTAGTTCAATGGATCATGGTGAAGCCAGCGAAGAATCTCATGACCAATCTTTTTGGAATAGATGAGCAATTTTGTCGTATTGCTGATTCACACTCAGTCAGCCAATCAGAATCTTGTGGGCCAGAATTCTGGGTGGTGCAAAGGAGTCCAGCCAGGGTCACTTTGGACATTTTGCTTTTGCTCAAGCAGCAGTGGCGACCAGGCATTTTTGCACTACTTTTTTTCACAACCCACATCATGAACCGGTTATTTTACAGCATTGAAGGAAGGAAATTTTCAAAGGTGATGTCATCGGCATGGGTTGTCGACTGGGTAGATTGCTTGTATGATCAAGCCACAGTTACGAGCCTAAGCGGTGCCGCTCAAGCCACCTGTGCGTCAATTGCCGCGTCGAATGTACCATCGAGTCGTTGGGTCGCAGTGAAGGAAATATCAGTAGCTTCAACCGGGGCTATCTTTGCTTTGATATTCTTAAGCAGAAGAGACCTATGGTTGGACCTCATGAGCAGACTGAAGGACTCGAGGAATTTTTGCTTCCCGTGGAAAATGAAGAAAGTATATCTTCATCATCCTACAATCCGTGAGAGTCAGGGCAGCACCCACTCAGTCTGAGGGGATCGATGACAACTTTTACTCCGACCTGATTCAGTATGAGAGCACGCCCAGTGCTAGAGGAATTACAATGCCTCTACCAGCCGCCGTCTTGCAGCATGAAAATGAGCATACGCAACCTGTACTCGAAATACAGGTGATCGGCAGCCTGCCTTCAGCGATTTCCGCGTTTGGGACAAGCAGTGGAGAGGTGGAAGAGATTATGAGCAGCATTTTTCATCGCTGCGAACACATCTATTGCCTCTACCCTGACACAGACTTGTACCATACGAATGGAGCATATTAAAGAGCCATAACAAGAATTTTACGTAGCTTAACAGCGTCATAATTGATCTCTGTCGTAACCGATATATTTGATGTCGTTATCATTGATTCAACAGAAGTTTAGGACTATCTCATAGGGGACGAGTTGTACTCGAATTGTTCATGTTTCGGCCTATTAAATCCTCCAGGAAGGAGGATCTGGCCAAATGCTATTACAATCTTTTCGCAAAGTGACTTTGGTCTATCTCCGACATGGTTGAAATAAAAATAATGGATTTTTGAGTTTCATTACCACAAAGCACCGATGTATAACGACACGGCCGGCAACAATCCAGATGGGAATGTCGCCCATATGTACGGAAAGGCCGCTTCTTTTTTACACATTTGGCAAGACTAGAGCGTTTATAGCGATGCTAAGGTGCTTACAAATGTGCTTTCAGGTGGCATCAACAGATTTTAACGATTATCCAACATTGCTAGACTGAGACGCCCATTACGAACAACATAACGCTGTGTCCGTCGCAACATGATCTACACGTCGGTATAAATGAAACAAAGTGGCATCATATTTAATGCACCATCCTATTTCAGTTTGATATAGAAATTCTAGAGTAGATTACTGTTCTACGAACGGCTGATAGCATAAGCCATGGCGGACACCTTGAATGCAGACTCCGGCTTTGGTAGTGACTCCTTGTCATTTGAGGTATCCCCCTTTCTCTCCGCAGCATCGAACCGGGATGCCGTAATTTCCTTTGGCTCGCGGATGTTGGAGACGACAAGCGTATCCTGTGAAGCCGACCCAGGAGAGATATGGATGCCGTGGACTGACAGGGAGTGGCAGCAGGCACAACGACAGTCGTGGTCTTGCGGAATGATAGAAAATCCATAACCTTTATCGCCTTTGAGAGATACTGGGACTTTTGGTGAGAGAGCGAGTAATGCATTCCTCATTGTATTTTGGATTTTTTGTCTGTATTAATACTTTTTTTGCTTCTGTTTGTCTTGGTTTATGTGGAGTTAGTTAAGCTTTCTTATGTACATGCAACATGTTGTACTGTACTGTGTCTGAGAGTGCAGGTAGAACGGCCAAACCCAAATTCATTGGAGATCATGTATTTGTTTGAGAACTGCGCTGAGAGCTACTATTCTGCAAATACAAATGCCCACTCCTACGTACTTCGGCGCCCTACGCAGAGGAACATTTGTATCATTCTTGTGGAAGTTGAAATGTCAGTGGTGGTAGACGAAAAATCACCTCCGAATATCACCTCCGAATATCAGTCTTGGGCATATGCCGAGAGGGAACCTGTAGGCTCTTAATGGCGCTGACTGTGAAAATGTATCTTGGACTCTTTGGGAAGACGGTGGATGGATAGTTGCCGATGACTAGTTAGAGAGAGAGATAGGCAGCAAAAAATATGAGGATTTTGGCGCCTGACTAAGCAAACTGAGACAAACGCCTATTTCCTGGCCTTTGGTTTCCTAGAACAGAGATGTCTTCTGCTGAAGCTGACACATCGGATCCATATCTGGCCCTCGACATCTGCATCTACTCTCTCATTAACTTCTGAAATGCTTGAAAAGTCTAAAATGCCATCTGAGATTTAAACACGGTCTTCTCAACTGTCATTGTTCACTCCGTAGACTCTTTAAAAGGGTAGACGCCATCAGCATTTGTCCCACATCACGAACAAACCTCCATATTACCTATCTTGCATTACCTCCAAACCTCAGCACATTCTCTTCAATGGCTAAAGGAATTATTGACCTTGAGCCTGAGGTTCCCGTCCACACTTTTACCGTGGCACAGACTGTAGCCCACTTTAACACCAATATCATGGAAGGCCTCACCTCAGAGGAGGCTTCTGTGCGCCTCATTCTCTACGGAATGAATGAGCTGAAGGGCAGCGGGAATGTTAAATGGCCCAAAATTCTCTGGCGTCAAATTGCTAACCCCCTGGTCGTTGTGCTTCTTACTGCAAATGTAAGTCTAAATTTTGCTACTTGATCTCCTTAGAACATCCAAAAGTAGCAAAGAGTTTGTGGAGCGAACAATGCTTGACTCACATTCCATACTCCTGTTGCTTTTTTGCGCTTACATTCCGCCTACAGATCCTTGCCTTCGCCACAAAGCAGTTCGCCGAGGGAAGCGTCATCCTGTTCATCATCACCATGAACGCCACAATCGGCTTTTACCAAGACTTCAGTGCCGAACAGACGATGGACGCTCTGCGCAGCATGTCTTCTCCCACATCGCAGGTGATTCGTGATGGCCGTCGTGTTGTCATCCCCAACAGCCAAGTGGTCCTTGGTGACATTATGATCTTTGAGGATGGGGTCATAATCGGCGCTGATTGCCGGCTATTTGAAGTCTTCAACTTTGGAACTGAAGAGGCTCTCTTGACCGGCGAGTCTTTACCTGCCCAGAAGGACCTCCGCTTGATCAAGAAGACCGATCAGCCATTAGGTGATCGGCTCAACATGGTTTTCTCCTCCACGACGGTTGTCAAAGGTCGTGCCAAGGGGATAGTTACTGGCACGGGAATGAAAACCCAAATCGGCATGATCGCTGCTACGCTTATGAGTGTGGACACAAGCGAACTGACTCCTCTGCAAGAGCAGCTGAACAAGATGGCTTACTATATCACTTTTGCAGCCGTGGCCCTTGTAATCGCGGTATTTGGAGTACATCAATTCCGGTACAGCAATGAGACAGCAATCTATGCAATATCCGTGGCAATATCGATGATTCCTCAGGGACTGGTCGCCATTGTAACTTTAACCATGGCGTTCGGTGTAAATCGGATGGCCAAGGCAAAGGCCATCGTCCGCCGACTCTCTAGTCTGGAGAGCTTAGGCGCCGTTACTAATATTTGCTCCGACAAGGTATGACACTTAAAGCACGACATCAGCAGCGATATTACATAAAAAAACTTGAAGTATGCTAACATTCACCCTCGTTGCGCATAGACTGGTACGTTGACCCAGTCAAAGATGGTAGCAGTCCAAATGTGGTTACCTGGTGATGGCTTCTATCGCATCTCAGGAGCAGGCCTTACTCCGCAAGGTGAAATCTTCCGCCAGTGCGAGATCACCCACACTGGAATCCATCCTAAAGAAGAGACTATTTCTGCATGTTCCATGAGCAACCAGTTCCTTCGTGCCATCCAGACTGCCGCCTTGTGTAATATGTCCGAGCTTCAACGCAGCCACCAACCTAAGGCCCATGATGAATGGACAGCTATCGGAGATCCAACCGAGGTTGCGCTACAAGTCCTGGCCTACAAGGCAGGAATGCCCAAGCCGGAGCTCATAGGGAAAGGGTTTAAACTCATAACAGAGTTCCCGTTCGATTCCTCAGTCAAGCGCATGTCGGTTCTTTACCAGTGTCCTTCAGAAAGTAATGATCCCTGTGACCAGATCATCTTTGCAAAAGGCGCCACGGATCGCATTCTGAGCTGCTGTGGCCAATACTTAGAGGGTTACATTGAAATTGGCCTAAAGGACACGGGGGAGCACGACCGCGCGTCCTTTGAAGCCATGGTGACAGAGAGGGTCAATGCATTTGCCGAGAAGGGCCTTCGTGTCTTGGCACTGTCTTACCGCAAGTACCCCCTGGGTGATATTGACTTGGTCTCTCGTTTGAGCCGAACAGACATCGAGTCAAATCACATTTTCCTTGGCCTAGTAGGCATTTACGACCCACCCCGCGATGAGTCCTTAACGGCAGTCAAGCGTTGTTACGAGGCCGGTATTTGCGTCCATATGTTGACAGGAGATCATCCGTCAACCGCTGCTGCCATTGCCAAAGAAGTGGCCATCATTCCAATGGACGCCAGTATCAAGAACAGCTCCATGATTATGGGTGCTGAAGCATTCGACGTTATGACTGAACAGGAGATTGACGCCCTGCCTGAGCTTCCTCGCGTGATCGCTCGCTGCTCTCCTCATACCAAGGTCAAGATGATTGCTGCCCTACATCGACGAAACCTGTTTGCAGCTATGACAGGCGACGGTGTCAACGACTCCCCTTCGCTCAAGGCTGCCGACGTGGGAATTGCCATGGGTCAATCCGGCTCTGACGTCGCTAAACAGGCAGCAGATATCGTCTTGACGGATGACAACTTTGCAACAATCGTTGATGCTATTTCTGAGGGTCGCCGCATGTTCTCTAACATCCAGAAATTTGTCCAGCACTTAATGTCGGGTAACATCGCTGCTATCACCGTGATGGTAGTTGCTCTGGCCATTAAGGACGAACAAGGTGACTCGGTCTTTCCTTTCAGTGCGGCAGCTATCCTCTTCATGAACCTCTGCTATTCATCGCCTCCTGCCATTGGCCTCGGTCTTGAACCAGCTAGTGAAACCAACATGAGCGAACCGCCTCGATCATCCAAGCAGGGCCTGTTCTCGTTTGAGGTACTCTTGGACATGTTTGTCTATGGCATTGCCATGGCCGGTTTGACATTCGCGTCATTTATGATAGTCCTTTTCGGTTTTGGCGGCGGCAATCTCGGGTACAATTGCAATGTTGGGTACTCTAAGAGCTGCGACGGAGTCTTCCGTGCGCGTGCCACCTGCTATGCAACATTGACACTATTGATTCTCTCACATGCAATCACTTGCCGTGCGATTCGTGAGCCCTGCTGGACCCTAACGAGCCTTATGACCTTAAGGAACAACAAGACACTGTGGCTGTCGGTTACACTCGGAGCACCTGTGTTGATTCCAGTGATCTACGTTCCGGGACTGAACAAGAACGTCTTTAAACACTCAGGCATCACGTACGAATGGGGACTTGTCTTAGCGTCCCTATTTGCCTGGATCGCGTTCACCGAGGCGTATAAGCTCGTCAAGCGCAAGCTAATGAAATAAACTATATCAATACACCCTATTTCCTGCTCAAGCTACCGTAGAAGGTCAACCCACCTGGGCACAATTGCAGACCTGGACATAAACTCGCTCTCCCTCAGAGCAGCAGCTCTGCTCTAATATGATCACACCCATAGTTTCAAAAACAAACATTGCAAATAAATATGCGATAGCTATAAACAATGCCAGACGGTGTGGCCACTCATTCAGGCATCATTCAGCAATATCCGCGATGTCAGATGTCAAATTCTTAGTCATGCCAAGGCAGACCAAAGCGGAACACGAGCAATGGGCTCTAGCCTGAACAGTCCTGCTGGCGATAATCAGTGAATAGAGAGTAGCGCACTAAGCACAGCGTTAAGAATGGACTTGTCCATACCCAACGCTTACAGACAACGCCGATCAATCAGGCATCGAACGTACGATGGCTCGATCAATTCACATAGTCCACAATCAAGCATACGTAAAACACGAGCACGATTGGACCGTCGACGATGACAATGCTCTTTTTTTCAGGAGTGTGATAAGACAGACAACAACATTACCTTCAGTACCTGGCAGTCGAGAGCCAGAGAGAGAGAGAGAGAGAGAGAGAGAGTCGTGTGGTGTGGTGTTAGAAAAGGATGAAACGACAGAGAGAACGGTATAAAGAGAAGGGTAATGAAGGGAGTAAGGGTGTTAGGGAAAGAGAAGAAAGATCGACGATGAGTGTGGTGTAGGTGACGAAAAGAAGGCGGGGTATATATAATCAGCAAGGGAGTGAGGATGAGGTTGGAAGGTGTGATGGTGAAGGATGAAAGTGGTGGAAGGCATGTGGTGGCCAAAAAAAATAAGCAAGACTTTGTCCAGGGCCTTTTCTGTCAAGATCCAGCCTAATGATAGCGTCGACGACCTCAAAGAAATCATTAAAGCTAAGAAAGCTCATGACTTTAGCGACATCGATGCCAACAGTCTCACGCTCTGGAAAGTCTCCATTTCAATACCAGACGACAAGGCGGAGACTTCCATCACGCTTGATGCCCTCTCTGACAAGAAGAAACTTCCGCCCACGGATGACGTGTCTGATGTCTTTGACAAGAAGCCGCCCAAGAAAACAATTCACATCCTTGTCCAGCGCCCTTCCCCCCCTCCGTCAGGTAATGATGTGCTTGTTTGATGCAGCTCCTGAATCAGCAAGCAGAATAAGTGCTAATTTCTTTTTTTTTGTCGACTATGCGATATAGGCCTAGACCCAGAGATTGCCGCTTTGCCCAAACAACTCTCTGATGTCTTTGATTCGTCATTCAGTAAGTAATACGTCACAGCATACGACATCTGTGAGATTCATGCCTACAATTACTCACTTCCTTTCTCTAAAACAACAAGTATCGGAATCATCGTCAAGCCTGAGAAAAAGGTTGCGTTCTCCTGGTGTGGCATCGTGGATACGGCAACGCTGGACGACCTTAAGAAGAACGTTTTCGACCTATACCCCCAGTACGCTCACGACGATTACCTGGAGATATTCGTGTACAACGGGCAACCCAAGCCAGAACTCATCCGCGATAACGAGGATCTTCGAAAAATACTCAAGGTCGCCAAGACAACTTCCAAAGCCAGACTCACTATCTCTCTGGAAAGTCCTTCCAAGAGCTTCTCCTTGTGGAAGTTCAAGGATGTTTGCGCGGAATATAACCTCTCTCTTTCAGCTGATCCCGGTTTTGACGTGCTTCCGGCGTTTCACAGATATCGAGGCTACTCCGCTGGTCTCCGAGTTTCAGAAGAAGATGCTGGCTCAGCTTCTCGATGAGGTCGAATCAATGGTGGACGTGTTGAGCCTGCTAGGTGCAAACGAAGCGACTAGATCAATGATAGTCGGTGATTTTTCTAGTGAAAGCAACAAGACTATTCGAGAAAGACCTGGTCCTTGCCACCCAACGAAATCTCAGCGGTCGTAGAGGAAATGGCGAAGTGGACTTTTCGGTACATTCACGGAAGAATGACAACCTCACTCTTGGCGTAACGGAGGTAAAGAGGGAGGATTTCAAGCAAGGTGTGCCTCAGAACATTGTACAGCTTGAATCCGCCTTGACGACAACAAAGAAACGCAAGCGCAGTCCAACAAATGTCGATGGAGATGAAGAGGAGTCAATGAAGACGAAATCGTACGGAATAGTGACTGATGCGGAGAAGTGGCTCTTCCTCGAATGCACTCTGCATGAAGACGAGAGCGTGACGTACAGGATGTCGGAACTAGACCGGAGTATCAACTACAAGACCAATTGGCTGGACGAAGCCAAATACGTTTTGGAAAGGCTTGTTTGGCTTTGGTCACGAATGGTAGATGAGGTGCCAGCGCGCGACTCGTATTCCAGGAAACTGAGCTCGTCGCCAAGCAACAAGAGAATAAATATGTGATTGAGGCTATGAAAAAAATCACTGCCTGTGTTTTGGTAAATTATTTGGGAATCAGAGTGCCTCCGCGTCGGATGGACAAGTGCTGTAAGTTTATGACCATTTTCCAACTGTTCATTGAGACGTCACTGCTTGTATTTGGTCTATACCATTGGCAACATCGCCCATTATTCAATGATACCACATGCCAAAAGATACCTGCCGCTTCAACAATTGCAAGCACAACCTCCTTCACAAAGATGTGTTGACACGTAAAGAGCGACAGCATGTCCAACGGTTTCATATGGATGTCACTCACACATTCAGCTACAATGGAATCATCTTTTGCTTTCGGCGAAATCCGGATTATGAGAGAGCATATGTGTGTCTGTGTGGTACAGCGCTATCTACCACTGGTAGTGTCAGTACCCATGTACGGGGTTCGTCTATGCAATGCACCCTCAACAGCGCGCAAGCCAAGGAGAGGAAGCTGAAGAAGCGCGCCCCATGCTCCAAAATCGTCGACCTAGTAAAAATGCTAAAGGATCCACCTCACAAATACAAGAAAGGCCTTCAGTACTTCGATGCTTGGTCAACAAGTTCTGCTTCTCATCATATCGATCAGAACCAGGAGATCTCCTTACAATCAAGCAGCTGCTGACAACAAAACGGACGACGGGGCCGATGATATAGAGGGCGATGAAGAGGAGGGCGACGAAGCAGATGAGCAGCCTGACGTCGTAGAGGCTATTTTTGACCAGAGACTTGAGAAGAACGAGCGAGAGGCAATGAAGACGATAACCAGAACTCAGGCGGATATTCAGATGCTTCGTTTAGAACAGCAGCGTCGTCGAGCCCTGTTAACCAAAAGCAAATGAATCAAAAGAATAAGCTTGATGAAGGGACTGCGCGCGCTATCACAGATTGTACAAGAGGGCGTATTGATTGCATGGTGGCAAAGGGTTTGTACACAGGGCGTTTTGAATGATCATAGCTTGGGTAGAAAGGACTGCACACACGGTGTTTTGCATGACCGTTGTTTGCATGGTGGCAAGGGATTTCACACAGGGCGTTTTGCATTATCATTATTTGATTGCACGAGGGTCGAAAAAAGAACTGCACAGAGAGAGTTGTGCATGATCAAAGAGAGCAAGACTCGGCAGCATTGGATGCGTGAGCAGGAAGTCAAAGCCGTTACCCAGGTGAGCACCGCCTAGAGAGGGAGAACTTAAAAAATAGCTCACGATAAGTTCCTCGTACTGCTACAACCCCATCTTTTTTGTCATATCCCATAGCCCAAAATGGTCAACTCCACTTCCAAATCAGCCTGCCCTCCTAAACTGATTAGAGCATCATCGAAACCTTTGGTCCTATCTTGCGTCTTCGATGGTCAGTACGTATCGAGTGCATTTCCTGTTAAGATCTCGGGGTGGCTCAGCGTTCAAGATCTCAAGAACAGCATCCTCGAGCAACCTCTTCCCCCTTCCTTTGGGCTCGTCAAGAATGCCGTCGACTTCAGACTTTGGAAGGTCCGCATTGACAGCAAATCTGTATCAGCGTAGCCGAATAATATGAAGGCTTAAGCATATTATCCGACTACGGCGAGGACTCCATATGTGTAATCTTCTTTTAATGATGATTGCTCGAAACCTCCAGAAATGAAATAGAAGTGAAGCTAGACTGAGCTATTTGTACTCGGTGGGAGCCCTACTGGAACTGCATCTTCGACTCGTGAGCGACAACGAGGAAGGACTTGGGTGGGAAAAAGGGCGGGACATATGGAGTCCTCGCCGTAGTCGGATAATATGCTTAAGCCTTCATATTATTCGGCTACGCTGATACATTATCCAGCCTTTGGCGAGGACTCCATATGTGGCTCCAGAGAACAAATCAGGGCAGGACAGCTGTCGAAAAATTGGTGGCAGTGGTTCCACTCAATCTGTAGAAGCTGTCGAACATCACAGACGACGACCAATTGGCTTGCACCACAATGTCGTCCTTGGGGGCACCGTTCTTGTACGCGGCTGAGGCACCGATGGCTCGCGCACGAGGACGGGTGGAGGAGGCAGGTCGCTCGAGGAGATCAGTGATCGAGCCGATGTGCCTATTGATGGTGTCGGGACCGACTGCATTGAGAGGGTTGCATCGGTCGCGCACCAACGGGCGGATGAGCACGTCCGGGTCCTTGCGGTGGACCACAAGGTCATCTTCGGGTGGCAGGCGTGAGATGTATTCTCGCAGTGATGCCACCGGGCATAAAGCGGCGTTCGGATGCGCTTGAAAGGTAGTGAACTTGCGGATCCGTCCATGGCGGCGCTTCTCTTTTGGCAGGACCACTGGCAAAATTGCCACTTGCTGGGTCACACGAAAGTGCTCGTTTGCAATGTCAATGCAGGCAATGTCGTCACCACGAAACATTCCCACTACGGCCAAGAGCCAGCAAAGCTTGGTCGTGATCTGCTCTAAGGATAGCAGAGCGTTTTCTGGCAAGGCCTCCAAGTAACGAATCGCTAGGGAAAGGTCGAGGTCCAGTGCCTTGAAGTCGGTAATGGCGCGGGTCTGAAGCATCCGCATCGAGCTCTTGAACAGCTCTGTCTGAAATACCGACTGATCATCATAGAGTTGAATGATCTGCGATTTGTAGATGGCCGTTGTCGACTCTGACCACTTGCCCAATGCCACTCCTAAAACTAAGAAGTTGAGAAGATTGGCGGCGCTTGGGGTGGACGGATCGATATCTCGCGCCAGTGCCCACCGGATGTACTGAAGCTGAGATCCTGCGCGCTGATTCAAGGTGCATTTGTGAGCCTAGTTGTTGTCCCACATGGCGATGACTGAGTTATCAGCGCCCATTGCCATCAACGTCGGCCGCTTACGCTCCAAGCAGTGAGCGACCACATCGGATTTTTCTGTAAAATGTCCGGTGCGTTTCCCGGTGCTGGAAGCACTGCCTCCCTCGGAATCGGTATTGGGGCTTTGATTGACATGTCCTGAATCGTTGGGATCGCCAGAACGGAGTGATGATGGTCGCTTCCACCTTCTCCTGCCGGATCTTCTGGAGCACTGTCGGGATCAGGTTCCATGGAGGGCAGCAGTAGACTCGCCCTAGACCCTTCCAAGGTTGTTGTAGGGCGTCCCAGGCCATTGCCCTCTTGCAAGGCTTCCATGACATGAAGCGTGGAAGGCGATGGTTCGTCTCCGACGCAAACAGATCCACCTTGTGTGGTCCCCACTTCCGATCCATCCGTGAGAAGAAGTCTTGGCTGATTGACCATTCCAACTGAGCTGTGAGTTGACGTGAAGGCGCGTCTGCTGGATTGAAGGACGAGGGGATGTACGTCGTCTTGAGGCGTGTGCCCGTCCTGAGGCTCCTGTCCCAAAGCTTCGTTGCCCAATGTAGCAACTCGGGTGATCGTGTGCCGCCGAAGCGATTGATGTATACGATGGTTGACGTGTTGTCGCATATGATGTTCAGGGTCTTGCCCTTCACTCCGGGAGGTCCGTTGCCATGAGGACCGTAAGCAATTCCTTAACATTGATGTGTTGACGATGCTGATGCTTCGACCATAATCCTGACCACCACGGGTTCCCGATCACGATGCCCCATCCCGAGTCCGATGCGTCCGTGTAGACGTCCATCGCTGTCTGAGGCGGGATCCAGCACGGTCCATTCCATGTCTGAAGCCCCGTCTTCCACCAGAGAAGGTCTCCCTTCGCCTTCGCTGTGAGATCCACCATGTCGGTCCACTGCTTTCCCGTTGCTAGAGAGGCGTTCTTCAACTGAAGCAGATGCTGTGATCGCAGGCGCGCTGGAAAGATCGCTGCGGTCATCGCATTCGTCTTGCCGATGAAGGATGAGAGCTGTCTCACCGTCGCTGCTCCCTTGTTGACCATCTTGGACGCCTCCCTGCGTACGTCCCTGATCTTGTCGCCAGGCACTGACAAGGTCATGTTGGTCGAGTTGATGATGAATCCAAGGTGCTGAATCCTCTGAGTCGGTACGAGCTGCGACTTCGAAAGCTTGACCAGAAAGCCCAGCTCCTTCAGTTTGTCCTGAACCAGAGCCGTGTCCTTTAGTGCCTGCTCCTTCGATGACGCGGCAATCAGGAGATCGTCGAGGTATGCGAATATCCTGATCCCTCTGGCCCGTGCCCACTTCAACACAGGGCGCAGAACTATCGTGAACACAAGTGGCGCCAGCTACAGGCCAAATGGTAACACCTTGAACTGGTAGTTCTTGCCTCTCCATCGAAACTGAAGGTATTTCCTGAAGTTCTTGTTGATCGAGACGTGGTGAAACGCGTCCTGCAGGTCGAGCGAAGTCATGTAGTCGTTCCTGCGGATCGCCGTCGTGATCGTCCCTAACGTCTCCATCTTGAAGTGTCGTTGGGCGATATACGCGTTCAGTGGTCGAAGATTGAGTACTGGACGCAGGTCGCCAGTCTTCTTTTGGATACAGAAGAGACGGCTTGAAAAACCTGGCGATGTCGCTAACTCGATAGATCCCTTGGTTAGCAAAGCGGACACCTCCTTGTCGAGCGCATCCATGTCGTCCTTCGCCAGCACTGGGTCGTGTTTGGGGAAGGGTGCTGTCGGGGGGTCCTTGATGAAGGGTATCCTGTATCCATCTTTGATGATATCCCTGATCTCCGGATCTAGCGAAAGCCCTTGCCAGGCGGACGCATGTCGATGGATGCGTCCTCCTACTGTCGGTCCGAGGACCTGCGGGTGTTGCTGCGTCCTCGGTGGCGACTGTCCCTCCTGGTGTCTTTTCCTTTTTCCCTGTAAACAGAAGACCTGTGACGGCCGCGGTCGCTGTCGTCATCGCTCTGGTCGCCTGAGTTCTTTGGGCGACTGTAGCCGTGTTCGTCGGAGTTACTTTTCTTGTCGGAGTATTTATGGGACCGTTGTTGTTGGTCCTGCTTGCCCGACTTGCCCCGACGGTTGAGGTTGCTGCTGCTGGTCGACTTCGGGGGTGCGAAAGCTGCTGAGAGAGCTTTGGAGGTCTTGAGCTGCTCGTTGAAAGACTGAGGGTCGATGAGCAAATGAGGCGAGTCTGATACTGGGAGTCCTTTTTCCTTGCGCACGGATCGAAGTAACCTTGCTCGCCAGAAGCTCCAGCTGCTCGCGCATATGGTTGGCAAAGTTGATAAAAAGCTCCTCACTCTCTTCTGGTACATCGTTAGCAGAAAGGACTTGGTGAATAAGTTGGTCGATGGGGCGAGTGAGATGTGCAATGTCGCCCTGAAGCTTCGCCAGCTGTCCGTCATGCGCCTTGAACGTGGAAGAACACTGCACGACTGCTGGGAGGACAGGAGGGTCGTACAAAACGCGCGTGTTTTTGGGGTAGCGGCGAAGTTGGTTGTTCCAGTCCTCAGCAGAGACTGGTCTGCGAAAGAAGGTGCGTGGATCATCTGGGCAGATCCCAGGACAATGTTCGCGTTCCTTGGAAGAAGGTGTGTACAGTTCGGTGACAGCTGGGGGAACGACTTGCTCATCCCGCTGAGGAGGGTCCTGGTCAAGGGGCGTTATCCAGGGCCTCGCGAAGCATGGATCGCATAACAGACTTAAAGTCGTCGCTTTGAAGAAGGGAAGCGATGGGATCATGAGGGGAGGAAGAGGAAGAGGACATACTGTAGGTGTGCTACTACTCTAGGTGCGGATGAGTGTTCCGAGCGAACGAAAAGAAGATGCAGTTCCAGTAGGGCTCCCACCGAGTACAAATAGTTTAGTCTAGCTTCACTTTTATTTCATTTCTGGAGGTTTCGAGCAATCATCATCAAAAGAAGATAAAAGTGCTCCTTCGCCGATTTAGTCTTCAAAAAAAACACCTATATGGTCGCACTACAGGAAGGCGCACTACAGGAAGGTTGAGAAAAAAATGCTCATGGGTGCATTGCGGGAAAGGGAATTGGTGTGAAAAAATCAGGCATGGGCGTAGAACGGGAAAGGGTGCGAAAAAAAGAAAGTCAGGCATAGGCGTAGAACAGGGGTGCGAAAAAAGTCAGGCATAGGCGTAGAACGGGAAAGGGTGTGGAAAAAATCAGGCATGGGCGTAGAACGGGAAAGGGTGTGGAAAAAATCAGGCATGGGCGTACAACGGGAAAGGGTGTGAAAAAGATCAGGCATGGGCGAGAACGGGAAAAGGTGCGAAAAAAATCAGGTACGGGCTCAAAGAGGGGAGGTGAAAAGAATCTGGCAGGGGCGCAGAACGGACAGGAGAAAGAAGTACTGTATATCCTAATATCATTGGGAAGGCCTGAACAGTATAAGTAGGCTATTCCCTGTGGAAGAGACAGGAACATCTCTCTCCTGGTACTCTTTCCATGTTCTCACATATTCTCACTCGGAATCCAAAAATCAATGAACCTCAACGCAACGTTCCACGATCTCATCAATCGCGTCCCATTCTGTCACGCCAAACGCCTACATTGTAATGAGATCGAAGACATGGAAAACTCGTAGACGAAACAGTCATGGTTTAAGAAGTTCCACTTGTTGTAGACCAATGGAGCACGAACCCGCTTGGAAGAAAACCATCTTTAAATGGGATTACCTCACGAAGCATCATGGTCGCGATGGTTTGTGCATTCGTCAAACGATTCGTCCAGCTCGGTGACTGCGGCAGAAAACCTTATGCTCTATATTGGCAAAGAAGGAACAAGGTGAGCCGGTGACTTTAATTTTTCATGACGTCTTGGTCATGTGCAATACACTAACATGTTAAAAAACGACAGAACCCCACTTCACTACGACCACTGCGGCACGGTTGGTCACAATCTTCTGTTGCACTCCGATGATGGTATGCCACAAATATGCACGCAATTATTCGATGTGTCATAGATATTTCACACTGTATCATAGTGGAACATTCACCAGAATTTTATACCATAGACGCTCATGCTATCTGGTTTATGATCGCCGCAGAGGATAAAGCCAAAGCGGAACTACTGTTCAAGCGGTTGGGCCACCCATTGGACCGTGAGAACCATTTTGCTTCTCTGGATCAACTGGCGCAGGCCGATTTCCCTGTTTATGTGGTTGAACAGAAAGTTGGAGATCTGATTTTAATACCTTCACTTGGGTACCATCAAGTGGATAACATGGTACGGACTAGCTTCGTCCTTCATCAGGATACCATACCATATATGCCGGAAAATTAATGCTCTGCTACCCATTGCTTATAGGGAGCGACCACAATCAAAGTCGCTTGGAACAGGCTGACTTCTACCTGTTTGTCAATCGCCCTACATACAGTGTTGCCAGCCTACGAACGGTATGTATCTCGGACATCCAAGACTCAAAGCAAAGCGGAATGTTAATCAGAACCTAAAGTGTACTTTCACTGGTTAGCATGAACAATTCAGAGGCCTACAGAACCAAATCCATTATCAGCGTAGCTCTAGAAAAGTGGATCGCCCTCTTAGAATCGAAAACACAGAACTTCCCGCTCCCGAAAGTAGAATATTGTCAGTCTTTCACTCAATTTCTAACCCTCTTCCGCGAAATTGTGCACGAAGACTGGGTCGATTTAACAGCTCTAAAGAACGAACACTGGACGCTATTGCCGGACGACGCTTTTACCTCGGTAACTCCAGTAAGAGCGAACGACAACACCTCCATCAGCTGTGATTTCTGCCGATGCGACATATGGAACAGATACTTCCACTGCGAGGAGTGCACTGACGCTGAAAACAGGTACGACATTTGCACCGAATGCTTCGCACAGGGTCGCGGTTGCCCACACCGAGCGAGTACTATGGCCTTCACGGAATTTGTCTCCATGTCCTTCACAGCGGCTATATTCACGAGTAGTGCAGTCTTGGAACACATCCGGTGATCTTTTAGACTGTGACATGTACAAACCCATCGTCGATGACAGGTGTGATGGGTGAGTGGCAATAGCTAAGCATTCCGTTGTCTGGTTCAGATCAACCCAAATACTTATCGACATGCATTTTTCACAATTAGAATCGTACCTTTGGCTGAAAAGAACTATTCGTTTACGTCCCTGGCATACCTTCGGCATATACAACTACGAACTGCGCAGAAGAAGGTACTTGCCTAATGGTCATCGGATACGCTGAGGTCCAAGCCATGCATCACGGATACTGACAATTATTTTCATCACCAGTCATCTTGCCATCAATGTGGCGAGTCTCGTGCACGGAGACCCAACACAGTGGTTTCCAAGTGCTGTCATCTACGCCCGATCAACTGGCGGTCGAGACCAACGAAAAAGGGCGTCAAACGCTGCCACTACAAATTCTGCGAAAGATGTCTCGAGCGCTCCTACAGATTGAGATGGGAGGACATGGTGTTGAAGCCTCAGAGCCCAAAATCCTGCCCCGCATGCTTAGGGATCTGCGTTTGCGTGAAGTGCACCAAGAATAGGCCAGGGATCAACCAATACAGTCCTGCAAACTCTCTCCGTCTCAGGAACAGTGAGCAGTCGGTACTCTTCAATAATCCTTCCGAAAACCAGCGTAACAGAGGAGGCATTGCTGATGCCATGGACCGCTTTTTTGCAAACTTGAACCGAAAACGCAAGCAGTAGAAACACGAACGCAAGCAATAAACTGAGTCTACAGTTACAGTATAGTTAACTTTGCAACCAAAGGGCCGCTGAGGTTGCTGTAGAGGGTGGCGCCGACACGGCGATCGATAGAAACCATGTCAAGTTGATTTTGCTGTTTGGAGAGCATGTTTGAGAGCTCGACGGCTTTGACTCGAATGAGCCTCTCTGTTTGGGAGCCATTGGGGTAACATTGCGCAGCAGAGGTTGCAAATGTGGACGCATGTCGCGTACAAGACTGGCATCCACAATGATGTCCACGCAGTTGTTCCGGAAGAGCGCGAGCAGAACCAGAAACCACCACGGTAGCTCTGAATGGGCTGAATTTTATCTTAGCGTGAATACATCTTAAAGTCGAACTCTGTGGAACTGTATGGGCGTAGAGTAGAGTAAAAACTGACAAATGGGAGTGCAACGAGAATAGCGGAGGCTAGGGCTAAAGTATGGGGGCTAAGTGTAGGGGCTAAAGTGTAGGGGCTTAAGTGTGGGGGCTAAACGAAAGTATGGAGAATAGTTGATGAAATGGGTTGAGTAGGTGTGAGATGACACAGCTGAAATTAGAAGTGCTCAGGAGTTTAGACAGCCATACCCTGGAGGGCCCACACCACTTATTACAGTAATAGTCAAAATTTAGTGACGAACATATGAAAATCTAAACTTTATGATGCCTCAACCTTCACCGTCGGAGCGTGGACCCGCAGCCACTCAGTTGCCTTAAGATTACTGCCATAGTTATAAAGGCCCCGAATTACTCTCAATCTTGGCCAATTCAAAGCCATCCACTGCACTTCCTTGACGCCAATGCGGTGTTCCATCGATTCAAGTTCAGCTCTTGGAGATTTTTCAATCCCTTTGGCTGATCCAGTCCACTCTCCACCGTCATTTCGAAGGGTTTGCAGCGGTAATCATCCTAATCTCTGTGACTGTACAGTGCATCTGGATACCGGTGGATCGATAATTTTTCTTGTTTCAACGAGCAATCAGACAGAAAGGAGAGAACGACTCCGAGCACATCGAGATGATGAGTAATAAGGCGAACTGAGCTCTTGCAACAGGGCGTAGTCAGCGAGAAGCTTGTAGAGATAGCGAGATAGCGGAACCCAACCCAGAAGTCCTGGTTTACATATATGGAGAGTGGCCGTCCTGAAATTGACTCTGCCTTGCGGGAAGTATGTAAGAAGTTCCCTTCAACCGAAGATGACATGCTCCACATTTCGTTGTTCAACCCTTCATCGTCACAATACTTGTAGAAAGCGCCATACGATATCACTGGATTTTTGAACCCGGGCAGCCTCTATACGGGCTCCGATAGTAGAATACTGTATATAGACGTTTCAATGTGCAACTGACCTTGACCATCCTTCTACAGATGAGTTTTCAGCAACCCGAATTCATACTGCTAAAACTATTATCAGTAGAAGGATGAGCAAGGTTGGTGGATTACAGATACAGCTCATGGGAATGCAGCTATTTATATCGGTTATGATTCTTGAGACCAACGTTGCTGAAATCAAAGTTGTACATTACTTTCATACTGCCTTTCACTGTCAGTACACTCCATTCTCACCTTCTTCTCTACATGTCCTACCACCCTCTTTCCATCCCTCCTGGCAAGACTCCAGCCACCTCTGTTGCCACCACTCTCTTGCCAGCAGCCTCTTGCCACTTCACTTGCCACCTCTGTTGCCACCACTCTGTTGGCACCACTCTTTTGCCACCACTCTGTTGGCACCACTCTTTTGCCACCAGCCTCTTGCTGCCGCTCACTTGCCACCACTCTTTTGCCACCACTCTTTTGCCACCACTCTTTTGCCACCACTCTCTTGCCACCACTCTCTTGCCACCACTCTCTTGCCACCACTCTCTTGCCACCACTCTCTTGCCACCACTCTCTTGCCACCACTCTCTTGCCACCACTCTCTTGCCACCATTCTCTTGGAACCCCTGTCTTGCCACCTCTCGACACATCTTACCACTTCTTGTAAAGTGCGGAAACCAACTACGGCAAATGATCTACATGACACTATACCGCTTAGCCAATGTGGCTCATGATCACATCACTCGGTATTATACTAGTCAAGGCGTCTAACCGCATCTAATGTAGATATTCGACAAAGTGTAAATCACGAGATCTTCAGGAAACATGAAACCGTTGAAAACTCGGTATAAATTAAGAGGTCATTCGCATGCAATTTCTCGAAACTTTTGGAAAAACCAAAAAAACTAACATGTCTTTTTAATTTTTGCAAGAAATACATGATTAAATTTATATCAGATTATAATAACTGGCTTGTGGCAGCCAAGCGTTCATAGCGACGTTGCTTTTTGATCCTTCGATGTCGGCTCTTCCTATCATACTGAAGCAGAATTCAGTAAGCGTTGGATTGTTCACCCACTAATAGGGAACGTGAGCTGGGTTTAGACCGTCGTGAGACAGGTTAGTTTTACCCTACTGATGAAATGTTGTTGCAATAGTAATTGAACTTAGTACGAGAGGAACCGTTCATTCGGATAATTGGTATTTGGGCCTGCTTGAGCAAGCAATGGCCCGAAGCTATCATCCGTTGGATTATGGCTGAACGCCTCTAAGTCAGAATCCGTGCTAGAACGCGACGATTACCGCCTTTTCCGATTTTTAGTTGAATACGAATAGACCTCCGGGTCCTGAATCATATTACGTGGGGTGGTCTTGTGGAGCGGAAAGGCTTCATGAGGCTCCTGCTAATGTTAATTTCAAATATTGGAAGAGATAAATCCATTGCAGACGACTTTAATTGAACGGGGTATTGTAAGCAGTAGAGTAGCCTTGTTGCTACGATCTGCTGAGATTAAGCCCATTGTTCTATAGATTTGTTCGAAAGAACAACATCTCTCTCTCTTTTTTTTTCTTTCTCTGTGGTTCGAGAAGTTAAGGGGTGCCATATTGCAGCTGGCGCAGTGGACTTGTGTGAAAAAAGCGGGTGTCGATATCCGTGCCATTTGCACATAGAACCATTGACGTTCTTGCTACGGTATCATGTGCTCTGCCAATGTAGACTATATAGGCTTATAAGGCTTATAGGATAATCTTCGGTCATCGCATGGGCTGCACTTTTTCCACTCTATGGCAGATGGCTGCTGATTTTCAACTGATTTTCAACTACTATGCTCATCATGGTGGATGGGCAAGGGTCCCAGACCCTCCGCCGTCATGATCAACATCCTGCCAGGAACTTATACTTTCGAATTACGGCCATACACAAGTAAAACCACCGCATCCCGTCCGATCTGCGCAGTTAAACACTTGATGGCAGAGTCAGTACTATGGTGGGGGACCACATGGGAATACTCTGTGCTGTAATTTTTTTTTTTTTTTTTTTCTTCATGATTTTGCTGCCGGGAGTATTGTCCAAGTGAGAGTGAGGAGTGGCCCAAAAAATGCTGGAAGTAGGAGTGGGGAGTGAAGTGGCCCATCATTTTTGATCACTACTGTTTCACTGTTGATCACTACTGTTTCACTTTTGATCACTACTGTTTTACTTTTCATCACATGACTCTGCTCTTATAGTCATCCTAAT
>JANATF010000026.1:0-7500 GCA_029449245.1 Mortierella alpina | reverse complement strand
ACTCCACTTTATTGACAAAGAGCTTTCATCGCTTGTTGTTTGAATTAGTTAATGCAGACACGAGCTGTATTGCAACACTGGAAAGTACTGACATACCTTCAAGATTCTTGGGACTGAACCCCCAAGTCAGCTCCCTTGAATACCACAAAGACAAAAAAAAAAAAAAAAAAAAGCGCTGTGTGGATACTGATGGCAATACTACATTGATCAAGAAAGCCTGTTAAAAGACTGATGGCAATACTACCGTGGTCAAAAAAACTTGTTAAAGTACTGATGGCAATACTTCTTTGCCTTTGAGTTTTACTATAAAGGAGTGCCAGCAATTGTGTTGTTCTTGGATGACTCCTCCTGCAACCTCATCACTGCCACCACTCTATCTACCTTGTCACCAACAGTCAGAATCACACAAGAACATGTCGCGACCAGCGGATTTTTGGAAACTTTACCAAAGATACTGGCGTAATGGTCCGAATGAGGTCACCAGACACTTCCAAAGGCGGCTGAACAGGGAATTTCCTAACAACCAGGCTGTGCGACAAGGTGTTATGGCTGTTGTCGACAAAGCCTTGCGAGACCATGCGAAAGAAGGTTCTCCGGCGTATATTCGCCAAATTCAGGCTGTTCTTCAGCTGCACGCCACTCCTCCGGTTGCCCAACAAGTGTCAGTTTCCAACGCCCAGCTCCAGACTCACGTCGACGATTTCAGACACGCAATATTCCACAAGATGATGCAAACATTGAGCCCGGAACTCTCTACCATTAACGCCCCGGCAGCCACAGAACCTGGCAATGGACACGTCGAGCTCTTAGCAACGCTGGACCTAATGCGCCTGGGTCGGCTGAGAGAGGCCTCTATCCGATTGTCCAATAGCTGGTCATTTGCTGACGCAGACTTGATCCAGCAACACGGCACCCAGGTGTATCTCAAGTCCCTTGAGAATCCGCAGTTGGGGGCCCTCGCACAGGAGACCAGCATGCTAACCTTGTTAAAAGCAGGTGTGCAGAACAGGGTGAAGGACAAGCGACAACTCCTCGAAGCCCAACTCCCCGTGGACCTCCCGCCTCAGGTACTGTATATATTTTTCATATCGGCAGCTTTTGCATACTCGTTTACCTGCTATGTTTTGGTAACTAACCTTTTTTACACCTTTGCATCTCGTCTTTTGTTTTTATTTTCCCTGTACACCTTGCACAACGACCGTTTTTGCCATTTTTTTTGTACATGGAAAACAGGCGTTAGTTTTGGCACTCACCCCAGTTGTACTGCCCTCGACGACACAAGCAAGAGGAACCTGGCACGAAGCCTTTTATGATCCTCGTAGGACAGCCTTCAAAGTCTTTTGTGTCTTCTTCATTTTTTGGACTGTCGTCGTCTTTTATGTTCCACTTGTTATTTTCATAATCCTTGTATGCCTTCCCTTTTGCGTTTTGTATACATTCATTTGTGTCTTGTCTTTGTAGAATACATGTTCCATCAAGGAGATTCTGCAAAAGAGTCAAGAATGCAATGACTCTCTCACAAAAACTCTTTGCTTTCCATCTTCATTACGTTAATTTACTACTGTAGATCTTGTTAATGCCTGGTTTTCTATGTGTGATGTACCGTTCAGAGTCACCGACAACATCGAGGACCTATCATCCTGGGATAGTGACGCCATGGCTCCGAAAGCCTACCTGTTATGCTTTGAGAATAATCTGCAGGTCCGGCAAAGAATGAATAGGCTGTACAAGTCAGACGTGAAAGAAATCCAGGAGACACAACCCCGATTTCGAGCCCCACAACGACCAAGACTTTCTAGCGCCGCCGTCCCGTCATATCAATTGCAGGTAAAGAAAGACCTGTGCGATTATCTTTTTATCTTGAACCTTTATTTCTTGTTCAGTGTTTTTATTTTTGAATGTTAATGGACGTCATGCTCCTCCATCACGAAAGGACAATGATGCGGCCTGCTGCTCCATTACGCTCTTCAACTTTCTCATGAATCGACCCGCTTGCGATCAAGGCTCGACTTTCAAGGATCTACTTCAAAGAATCGCTCAAAAGCAACGCGCCAAGGTCCGAATCTCGGTTTTTTTCTTTGCTATTGACGCCGTGTTCGACGACACATCGCTGACTCGAACAACAACATCTACGTATACAGGCAGAGTTTCATTATGAGGCAATGAATGATGCCCACCTCCATTCACTGCACCATACCATCCTATCATACCCTGGACATCGAATCTCGGAGGATGCCACAATTGGGCATGGACGAGGAACCAAGCGGCAATCACATCATTGTGCTTTTGCCATTCGGAGGGTCCGTCTGGGAGCTGGACAGTCTGGACGAAGAAGGACCGTATTGCGTAGGACAAGCGGGTGAGCAATGGAAACTTTGTCTCGCGCCGTCGTCTGCGGCAATGGAGAGCGGTCTGCCAGAAACCGGTCGACATCCACGCCATCCTTTAAAAAAAAAAAAAGGAAAAGAAGAAAATCTTCCGGAATCGCAAATACTGTTCCAGTTTTTGATTACTTGACCCAGCTCTTATGGTGCTCGTTCGTGTTCGACAGCCTTCCTAACCATGCTCAAATAAAGCAAATGTGTGTAGCAGTTGTATACAGTAGGGCAGGGTATAGATGGTAGGTGGATCTGTTTGGACATTGCAATGATATACCCCTTTTTTTCCTTATGTGAACTGTGAAGTGGGAAGTACATGTACTTGCTGGCTTTGAACTCATAGGCCTGTGATTAATACGTCATTGACGACACCATGACGATAATGATGACACTATGGCGCAAGTGACGACACTAGGACGCAAGCATGAAAGCGACTGACAAACTATAAGCGATATTTCAGACCATTCCCCTTTTGTCTTCATCCTCCTATCCACCTCCTCGCACAACATGCCAACCTTACTGAATCAAGACAAACTTGTGGTCACCCTCACCGACGTCCCCTTTTTGCTCAAGGAGACCATGGCTCGGACGCTGTCCGGCACCTTCGTCGATGACAGTGGACAGCGGTTGTACATCACCCTTACCATATCATCATTACTTACCAATGCACAGGAGGTGGCTCTGTGGAGTGAGATTGTAGAAATGGGCGAGCAGGTCCTCGGCGTTCAGCTTGAGGTTTCTGGGCCACTCGAAATCTCTGCTTACGTTCGGGCTGGCGGTGGCGCCAGTTTAAACCATCGCATGAATGTAAGTCCTTCTCCAAGGTTCGTGCGTCTCCGTCTCAGGACATTGACAAGCGCCTTAAAAATACGGTCAATGTATTTGAAGCGCAAGACAACAGAACAGGAGCAAGAGTCAGCGGCGGCACCAGGACCACCACCCGCTGCAGAGATAACACCCCCAACCCAACAACAACCGCCATCACGATCAGGGATTGCTTCTCGCACGTCGCCGTACCAAAGCGAGATGTCATACGAGGATATGAGGAGACTTTTGCAGGAAGGAGCGCCAAGGCTGGGAGAAGGGACGACCATGTCTGGGGATCCAGGACCATCACGACGACGACCGCCACCCTCATCACGGTCATCCGTACAGTATCGCCAGGTCTCCATCAAGGAGTTGGTCTCCAAGCGAGCTGGGGGAGCAAGAAGAACAAGAAGAGCAAGATGATCTGGGGCAGTCGGAGCAGGTGGCGGGTCGAGAGGAGGCGTTGCGGTTGAGGTGGAAAGACGCCGAGGCCCAGGACGACCCCCCGGGAGAAGAAGAGGATCAGGAAGCGCCAGAACAACTACAAGGGACAAGGGAAAGCAAAGGGCAGCCTGATGGCAACAGTTTTTTGGCATTTGTTTTTTTTTTTTCTTGCATTAGCTCGCTTTTTTGTTTTATTGTTGGAAATATACATCCATAATCTTGCGAGAAAAAAACATCACCAAAAAAAGTTAAAGATCATAGCTCCGTGTCATCGTCGTCCATAAAGTCTTGATCGTCATTGTCGGCAAATCCTTCAGAGTAGTCATATTCGCCTTGGGTCTCTTGCAGATATCCTTCTGGGTCAAGATCAGCCACGACGTGAAACTCTTCCCAAGTTGTGGCATCAGTATCCGAGACCAAAGATGGAGTAGGCGACTCGCTTGACGGAATCACTGGGAGCTGAGTGCGTTCTTGCAACCAGGCAGCATGGTTCTGGCGCCAAACGGCCTCCTGGACGGGGTCCATGTGGATGCGGGCCTCTAGCGGTACAGACATGGAGGCATACCCCAAAAACAGTTGGCTAAAGTTGGAAGTGAAGTCGACACAGTGAAAGTCGGTGGCTCTTCGTACTCTGCTCATGGCAACGTAGAGCAAGCCAGGGCAAAATAGGTCCGAGAGGCTGACGACAACGTTATCAAGCGTAAGGGATTGACACTTGTGGATGGAGGAGGCCCAGGCCAAGGTGAGGGGAAACTGAAGGCGACCAAAGTTTTTTCCCGTGGACGGTCCGCTGTTTCCTGGGACATGTTGACGAGAGAGCCATTGTCAAAGTTGACTTGGATGATAGAACCATAGTCGCCTGCAGCACCACGGTGGATCGGACAGAACGGTCCCAAGCGCACCATTGACGACACCAACGGCTTGGTGCACATTGGACAGACACATGACGCGGCAGCCGATCTTGACGCTCAGATTGGTTGGAAGACCCGTTTGCATCTCATTGACACGCTGTTGACGCTCTGTTTGCTGTTCGCCAAGGCCATCGACTGCGATAAAGGTGTAGACCTGGCCAGGTAATTGGTTCAGACGCGCCAAATTGAATTCGACGGCACGATCCGTTTTTGCTAAGAGAAAGAAATGGTCCATCAGATTCGCCTGGTGACCACGACGGTGGAACAAAAAGTTGGCTACAAGCAGGCGGTTGGCGATATTATCGCTGTCATAGTGACGAACAGCCTCGAGAATGGCCAAAAAGTCAGTGTCGCCTAGCTGTCGCCTCGAGACTGTCAGGTCGTATCGATTCAGGGCCACATAGTCTGGGCCGGTCGTATTCCAGACGTAGGGTATGGGTCCGCTCCGGCTCACAGGACTCAGCTGGCCAAAGTCGCCAAAGAAGATGCAGGCGCAATTTCCAAAGGGCAGGCTGCTTTCCGAGCGCATTCTGCAGGTTTTCGCTCATGACCTCGAGCAAGGGATAGGAGACCATGGACATCTCGTCGATCAGGAAGAGTGGTTCCCGTCCAGACTCTTTGATTTTTTGTATTTTGAGGGCCAATTGGAACGAATCATACTGAGGGCTGTCAGACGAGGTCTCGGACCGGCTCAAACCAAAATACCGATGGATGGTGGTTCCCTGGATGTTGTTTGCGGCCACAACCGGTGGGAGCGAGCACGATGGGCTCCATGTTGTCCATGAAGATTACGCTTGGCTCATAAAGTAGCGCAGAAGGAAGCTCTTGCCAGAACCGGCTCTGCCGCAGACGAGGGCTTGAACGTGATGCATGTCGTACCCTGCGTCAATTTGCATCTGATTTGCCACCCCTTTTTGCTCCATGGTGAGCTGAGCAAAAGTCGGAGCGACAGCACACAGTTGTGCCATTGGTGGGTGGCGGAGTCAGCTGCTGGGCTAGTTGGTGTCTGGAGCATTGTGGCGAGCGCGGGCGAGAATGAATGAATGACAGGGATGGTGAAAAGACTTTGGGCGAGGTCTGTGAACTTGCTGGCGGGAGCGCCGAGCGTAGGCCATTGGTCAACATCCTGGCGTGTGGGCCAGTGTAACATCAAGAAGTGCATGAAGGCGTCCTCTGCAGCGGCAGCATTGACAGGGCGAGTCCAGTGGAGAAATGGTGTCGCTCTTTTGACCCACATGGTCCCGTTGGCGGCAACAAAGTGGGTTGCTGCAGCAGGAGCCTTGTATACTTGTTCGTATTCTGTGGTGAATGTCCTATACGACATGTTGTCGAAATCGTTCTGGATGGGCTGGGGCAACAGCGCGAGCATCTGACTTGGGGTGTAGGAGATGGTCGTCCCTGCTTGAACGGCACTTGCAGTCGCATTGATCAACTGCGATGGGGTCATAGTGATGGTGGAGAGACCACTGCCAGCACTTTGAGCAGGACCACCACTGACAGCAGCAGCTCCCTGAGAAGGGCCTGCGGAAGCAGCGCTGGAGGCTCTTTGCGTACGCCCAATGAATTGAAGGACTTGAGAGACCTGAGTGGGACCAGCCGAGGCACTCGAGGCACTGGAGGCACTTTGGGTGCGTCCACTGACTTGAGTGACTTGAGAGGTCTGAGTGGGACCGGCCGAGGCACTCGAAGCACTTTGGGTCCCTCCACTACTGACTTGAGTGACCTGAGAAGGGCTAGTGGAACCAGTGGAGGCCGAGGGCGCCCAGGACAAGGATCTGCTGGATCTGCTTCGAGATGCCTGGGAGGGACCAGTGGCTCCAGTGGGGGCTGATCCCGCAGGGGTGGTGAAGGCGCTTAAACCAGATGACGCAGGAGTGGCACGGGCGGGAGATTGGTTCGAGGCCGGTTCAGGTACTTTTTGTACCGGTCATCGTAAAAGATGTCTGTGGATGCAGCGCCGAGAGCCCTAAGCTCTGCCACCTTCCTGAGGACACGTGTTCGCTCGTCGGTGCATCCGTGGGGAGAAATATGACGGCTCGTGACATTTGTGAGAGATGGTAGCCCATCATGTCAAAGATCATGTCGAGCTCGCCCAGACTCTGGTACTTGACCGATATGGATGGATGGCCCTGAGGAGCTGCGACCTCACCACGAAGTAGGGGACCGCTCTTGGTTGTGTACTTGCAAATGTAGTATTGAGCCTGGTCCCCAATGTTATACTGGAGGTCCATGTTACATTGACCGAAGCGCAACATGTCGGCATTATAGGGGTTCACCCGGGTGTCTCTTGGGCCGCGGTGGTACACGATGGTGTTGGCGGCAACATCGAGCCGGGTCGGACCTCTCTCGACCGGTTGAGGGTACCGAAAACGGCAGCGGCGGTCGACGAGACAGTAGGAGCCACAGCTGTGGATTTGGTGCCTGGAGACTAGTTGCGAGAGCGTTAGGCCGAGTTCAGGACAGTGAATGTCGTCTGGACCACTCGGGAAGGTGGTGCAGATGGTCCTGTTGGCGATGAGTTGGTCGATACTGGCGACTGTCCATAAACAATAGTGGGCATGCGGCACTCCTCGGGACTGGAACTCGATAACGTAGCAAAAGTCGATGATCTGACCTCCGCAGTATTTCGGACCAAAGACAGTCTTTACAAAATGGAAGAACCGCTGGAAGTCCCGCTGCCATCCTTTGCCGAGGAATAGGCAGTCCTTGTAGATCGAAGCCCCGTTTCCGTACAGGGCGCCTTTGTTGCCAACATAGTATCCTTTGGCGAGATTGCAGGTGTAAGTTCCAAAGAGATTCGGGGTGCCAAGAGACCTGAACATGGCATTGAACTTCATGTACAATTGTCGTTTGTATGCAGGCGACAGCCTCACAGTAGAGGGCATGACCACGGTGCGATCCCTTTGCAAGTCACCTGCCGCGTCTTACAGACAGTACAGAGACAAGAGCAAAAAGGTAAT